>JAOSBP010000002.1:3586021-3599122 GCA_027563825.1 Erythroxylum mucronatum | reverse complement strand
TTAAGCAAATCATGATTTAATGAATTTTGAGACTTTGATTTATTTTATGATTTTGAGGACTTAATTAGCATGTTAATTTGAGTAATTAACATAATAATTTAAGTAAGATCATATGGCATAGGTTGATTGGATTAAATTGAATTAAAGTGTTAGAAGTTAAAGTGTTAGATGTGCATAAGGGCAAAGTGGGAAGTTCACTTAAGTTATTAAGTTTTAAGGCATACGTGGAAGGGCATAATGGTCTTTTTGCTTTCTTTAAATGAAAGAAGAGTGTGTTGTCGTATATGAGGGAAGTAAAGCACGAAATTGTTAAAGGGATAAGAAAGAGAAAAAGACAAAAGAAAGAAGAAAGGAGAAAGAGTGTTTCGGATGGGAGAAGAAGAAAAAAGAAAGAATAAGGTTAGGGTTTCTTTTTCTTGAATTTTTAGAGGGTTTTCGAACATGGTCCAAGAGAGAAAAAGGTGGAGGATGAAGAGAGCTTTCTGTCAAGC
This sequence comes from Erythroxylum mucronatum, assembly GCA_027563825.1. Lineage (NCBI taxonomy): Eukaryota > Viridiplantae > Streptophyta > Magnoliopsida > Malpighiales > Erythroxylaceae > Erythroxylum > Erythroxylum mucronatum. The sequence goes on along the minus strand of JAOSBP010000002.1, from coordinate 3,598,631 downwards.
TAAAAATTGCCGAAATTGGAGAAGATTTATGGTAAGGGGTTTTTGATCTTTGAATTTTTAAAGAGTTTTTGGTTTAGATAGCTTAAGAATGATATGGGTTTGTGATTGCTATAGTTAATTTTGATGATTAAGCCCTTTATGATGTTTAATTTTGGTGGTTATTAATTAGGGTTTTTGTCATGAATTTAGGGGAAAATAAATTGAGGCTTTGGAGAAATTGAAGCCTTGGACAAGTTTCAAGCATGGAATTGAGGTGGGTACCATGTTTATATTTTGATTTATAAGCTAATTATAAGTTTTCGAAAAATCAAGAATACGAATGATTTGAAAATTTATTGTTTATGTTTTCGAAAAATTAAGAAGAAATTAAAATAATTGCAAATTTATTGTTTTCAAATGATAGGATAAATTGCTAAAATTGTTTCGGACAATTTAATAAAATGATTAAATTGTTCCATTCATTGATTTTGAATAATTTGATAAAATTGAAATAATTGTTAAATTCATTGTGTTTGCATTCTTGAATGCTTGAGAATATGTTATGTGAATTGGATATGTGAATTTGTGTGACTTTATTAATGGCATTGCTAAAGTGTTGCGTTCTTTGATTTTGATATTTAAGAATCCTTTGCTTTTAAATGATTGAAGAATTGCTATGTGATTTTTGATTTTTATGTGAATTGGAAATTGTGGAAATTATGAATAGAAATATTTTTAAATTATTCCGTCAGGCAATCCGAATTTCAAGTATGAATTGTCTGTCATGTGGGTTTGTTTAGGTCCCATAAGAGGGTCAAGTGCACTTGTCTAGGCTTCGCCCGCCTGCCCGCCAGTGGCATTGGAGTTCCTTTTAGGACTCCCATAAGTTCATGACTACACTAGACCGCTATGCGGAAAAGTGTAGTACGTTCTGTTCACGGCTACACAGGACCGCTATGCGGGACTGTGTAGTACGTTCTGTTTCCTGGACCGACCCAAACCATTCTAATGTGTTATGTGTTTTTGTTTCGTTTCTTAGTGTGACGCATTGCATGATTTGTAAATGGTTCATGAACTTTGAAAGAAATTGAGATTTACACGATTTGAAATGGTTCATGAAGTTTAAAAAAGTGAGAATTTTGAGAAATAAGCAATTGAGTTTTTCAATCGTGAAATGTATGAAATTGTTTATGAATGATTTGGAAAATTGAGAAATTTTGAGAACTAAGCATTTGATGATTTTTCATCTGTGACAATTTTATAAAATGGCAAAAGTTTTGAAAAGATGATTTTTGCTTATTTTTTGACTTATAAATATGTTATCCACGAGCTGTCTAGCTCACCCCCTTTCATCCCCATCTCCAGGTATTCGAGCAGGAGATCGGATGAAAGAAAGTCAAGGCTTGTGTTCGATTTTGCTTAGCTAGTATTTTGTGTAATTTTGGATTTTTGGTATTGAATATGGCTTGGAAGGCCAAGCATTATTTCATGATGAGTATGTATTATGATTTTTGTATATTGAATTAAGATATGGATGTGAATTTAGGATAGAAAAGTGAATTAGAGTTTTGTATAAATTGCTTATGATTATTAATGGGATTGCTCGTGATATAGATTCCGGACGGGAGGTCCGATGATTCTGATCATTGTTTGCAAATTATTGAAGTGGTATAGGTATAGAAATGTGTTTGTTTATACTGAAATTCCGGACAGGAGGTTCGATGAATTGTGTGGATTGTTTTGGAATATAAAAGTGTGTTTGAAAGCGTTTGCAGGTTTTGGGTTTTTTAAAATGCAGCCGTTATGCTGCCCAATTTTTGACGGATTGGGTGTATTGAAGTGCAATTTGTGTATGGCTTGGTTTTGTATAAGACAAATGTGATTGTTTTATGGCAAAAGAAAATAAGAGCTAGAGTTTTAAAGATGAGATTGAGATATGCATGATTAAGAAGAAGTATAAATTGAGTTTGATTGAGGATAAAATTTCCAAATGGGAAATTGAATTGCTTTGTATGGGATTGGATAAATTGAAGAAGAATGTTTAAGAATGAAGAGAAAAAAAATTTTATACCGATTCGGATTGGTTTAAGACCGAGTGTGTCGTTAGGGTTTCCAATGCGACGCTTTTCTAAAGTTTTTGTTCGCGGATGTCGAAATTGAATTAAGCGATTTGAATTCGTTCGTTTGTTTCCGCTTCAGATTTGAGTCGGATCTGTTATTGATTTCTCCGATCCGATTTGTCTTTCGTTTTTGTCTCTGATTCCCTTCGTTTGGTTCCGCACGCGTTTGCTTGCAATTTGTTTCGCCATTTTGTTTACCGTTTTTCGTTTTTTTTCTGTTGGGGTTCGATTCCCAAAATCAGGTCCCAATAGACTCTCTTAGAGAGCTGGAGACCTATATTCGTAATGAGCTGGAATAAGTTCTCTATCAAGAGGAATTATATTGGCACTAACAATCAAGATGTCAGTGGCTCGCCCAAGGAGATAAGAATACTAAATACTATCATGCAGTCACAACAGCCAAAAGACAAAAATTACATGTTGCCTCTTTAATAGACAATTATGGATGCGTTAGTTCAGACACAGCTGGCATCAGACATATAGCCAAGAATTTCCTTAAAAAGTTGTATATGACAGAATCTTCAACATCTACGCATTTACAACTTAAGGGATTTTTCCCTTCACTCTCCGTCAGAGCTACTTAAGACCCAGAAGGCCTAATCCTTCCAGACGAAGTCAAGACGACCTTCTTTGCCATGACTCCTAATAAGGCACCGGGATTTGATAGGTTTAATACTTTATTCTTCCAATCACAATGGGCCACTTTAGGTCCTTTTCTGATTAGTTTTATCCATCAAATTTTTTGGCATGAAGTTTGGGAATCAGAGCTAAATCGCACAATTATAGTTCTAATACCTAAGCTTCCCTCCTTAAAGTCGATCACGCAATTCAAGCTTATTGCTTTGTGTTCATTGATTTATAAAGCCATTACAAAGAACATCGTAATAGGCTGAAACCCTTTCTGGATGCTCTTGTAGTCCCGAATCAATGCAGTTTTGTTCCAGGGTGATTGATTGTTGATAACATCATTATTGCTCAAGAAATAATACATACTATGAAAGGGAAATCCAGAAAGACCGGCATACTGGCTATCAAGGTGGACCTAAAAAAAGTTTATGATCGACTCTTTTGGGAATTTATTAAAGATGCACTTCTTAATATTGGGCTCCCTGGTTCGTTGATATCACTCATTACGAAGTGTGTCTCCTCAGTTTCTATGCAAGTAAATTGGGGTGGGGAACTCAATGATGAATTCACCCTATCCAGAGGTATTTGACAGGGAGACCTATTATCACCTTATCTATTCTTACTTTGCATGGAAAGGCTGGGTCACCTAATCAACCACTCTGTTTCTCAAGGCCGATGGAAGCCTATTAAATTAAGCAGACGAGGTCCCCCCTATCTCATCTATTTTTGCTGATGATCTCATTTTGTTTTCAAAAGCTTTAATTGAACAAGTTCATGTCATTCGGGACACCTTGACATTGTTTTGTACAGCATCAGGACAATAGGTTAGTCAAGACAAATCTCTCTTCTTTTATTATAAGAATGTCCACCATTCAATTGCGCGACGTTTAAGGCTAGAATTGGGCTTCAAAGAAACATCAGACCTAGGACACTATCTTGGAGTGTCTCTGTTGTATGAGAGAGTTCATAAAAGCACATACCGGTATATACTAGATAAGGCTCAACAACACCTCTCAGGTTGGACCGAAAATCTCCTATCTTTTGTAAGAAGAACCACTTTGACTCAATCTGTTGTCTCTACTCTCCTTGTCTATACCATGCAGATGGTTCGACTTCTTAGACGCCTGTGCGATGACTTGGAAAAAATTATGCATAATTTCTTATGGGGCTCTTCTTATGATAATAGAAAGATGCACCTCGTTCACTGGAACAAGGTCTGCCAACCTAAAGAAATGGGAGGACTTAGCATCCCAAAATTTGAGAAACCAATGATGCCTTATTAACTAAACTCGGGTGGGTGCTGATTTCGAAGCAGAATGCATCATAGGTGCGAGTTCTTTCTACCAAATACAATTTTGATGTAAACAACCTTCCAACTTCCCTCAAAGCTGTTGGCGGCTTTATGATTTGGAAGAACATCAAAGCTATTTGGCATAATGTGATTCAAGGCATGAAATGGGTGATCTGTGATGGCTCAACGACTCGTTTTTGGTTAGATCCTTAGGTGGAGGATTTGGGCCCTCTCATATCCTATGCACTTGCTCCTATCCCCTATGCAGACCTTGATCTGAGAGTTCAACACTATGTGGATAGTTCATGTAACTGGCTTTGGGATGAGATCCAATGTTTACTTCCTTACTCTATTTGCATGTTCATTGCAGGTATTTTACTACCCAACACTCAATTGGGACCTGATAAAATGATTTGAGGGAAGTTGGATGCTAGATAGTTCACCACTGCTTCAGCATATGCTATGATTATGGAGCATCCCAACCATGCTTCTAGTGGCTTTTGGAAGACAGTATGGCACTGGGACGATCCTTAACAAATTTGATCATTTATTTAGCTCCTCACATAAGATCGGTTATTATTGAATCAACAATGTCTTCGTAGACGTCTGACTATGACTACAGAGTGCTATCATTGCCGGACAGAAGGGTCCTCACTTCATATTATGAGGGATTGCCCCAAAGCATGTAGTTTGTGGCTTACCTTCCCTCTGCATGCCGTCTCTATAGACTTTTTCAATATACACACTCAAGACTAGCTCTATTTGAATCTTCAATAGCACCGAATGGTTTTTGGCTTTGATTGGTCCCTTATATTCGGTATTGCCTGTTGGTTCCTGTGGTCCTGGAGAAATATGGCCCTCTTTGATGCCCAATTTTCTTAACTGATTTCCCCTGCTTATGATGTTCTGGATTATGTTCATTGGATTCACAAAGCTTCAGTTTGGCAATATAGAGCAGATATTAGCTATAGACCCCGTCATGAGCAACTTATTGGGTGGCATACACCTACTTCTGGTTAGGTGAAATTGAATACTGATGGGGCATGCAAAAGCTCACCCTATTGACGGCTCCAGCATGTGGCTTGGAGGCTTTGTCCAGAATCTTGGCTGGTGTTCCTCAGTATCTGCTGAACTCTGGGGTGTCTTCTCTGAACTGAACTTGGCTTGGGATCTTGGATATCGTCAAGTGGAATTAGACCTGGATTCTCAAGTGGTGATAAGTATCCTATCTGACTCCACTAAACGAACAACATCGCTCAATCCTATTGTCATGGGCATCAACTAATTCCTCAATCGCAACTGGGTAGTTCTACCTTGCCATACTTATAGGTTGGGAAATATGTGCATCGACTGGCTCACCAACTTTGCTGCAAATTTTGATTTAAGGGTTACCACTTTTGTTAATGCACCTTCAGGGTGTCTCTCGATCTTCCTGGAGGATATAACTGGGGTTAGCCTCCCTCGATTAATCATGTAATTTGTATTTTTCTTCTCTATTTATGCAAAAAAAAAGAGATAGTAAGAGCCTGCCAAATGATAAAGCTTTTTTAAACGACAAGAGCTTGTTAGGTAATAGGAACCTTTTGTAGGATAGGAGCTTAGTTAAACGAAAGGAGCCTATTAAATGATAAATCATGTTAAAACAATTTAAAAACAGAAGACACCTGTTAAAACCAAAAGGAACCTTTTGCAAGTTGAAAACAGAAGGAACCTCTTATAAAAGCGAAGGGGCTTCTTATTAAAAACAACACACACAATATAATTTGAAAATTAAAAGTAAAAGAGAAGATAAAGAGGGACGTTGTCGATTTATACTGGTTTGACTTACAACTTAAGCCTACATCCAGTTCCAATGTATCCAACTTGAGTGTTTTACCATAAAAAACGAGTATTAAATTTGATAAGCCCCTCTAAGCTCACAAGTACATATTTTTCAAGGTTCTCCAATCTTCCATACTCGAAGTATATAACAAGCTTTTAGAAAGATCACAGAAAAAAACAATTTCTCTCATGATAGAGTGATTTCACTTTCTAAAGCACAATAGAAATGATATGATTCTCAAGAGTATAGATGCTGTTTAAAATGTTTCAATAGTCTGAATATGTTAATTGTCTTCATAAGTGTTGTCGTTCTTCCTTAGATAGTCAATTTTTTCAACTAGATGTTGCTTTACTTGCATCTTTAGTCAATTGGATGTATTTAACTATGAATAAATTCGAAGTCAACTTTGCCAAAAAAATTTCAGTAATCATGGAGTTAATATATAACCTTCATAATTAGTAGGATCCTTTCGAATAAACAATTTCTAATAAGGTAAGTTCATAAAAAAGGTTCCTGCAAGAGAAAACATCTTTATTATGATTTTATTTCTTTTAAGAATAAGACCATTAATTATACAAGGAAATAACTCCAATTTGAATTTTGAAATATTATATAGTTATCGTCAAAATCTTTAAATATAAACATTGAGCTAACAATCTCCCCTTTTTGATGATGATAAGCAATAATAGATATATGTTTCAAAATTCAAAGAGATAATAGATGATTTCGAAAGATACTTATGACTTTTATATGTTCAGTCATAATTAGCAAAAGCCTATCTCTTGAGAAAGGAACCTGTCATTTATATATCACATATTTTTACAATTTCAACATTATAATCAATCGAATATATATTTGAACAGCACTGAGAAATATGCATTTAAAAATATATCACCATATATTCAAAACATATGCAAAAAATATCAATAAACTCTCCTCCTTTGTTATTATTAAAAAGGAATAAAGTATAGGGAGGAAATAAAACATAATACGAAAATGACAATCAGTTAGGAGATTTTCTAAGCAGAATTTGCAAAACTAGGACTTGGTTTTGAAGGTTGTCTATTTGTTCGCATATTTGATCCTGATTTGTGCAAATGTCCCTCAACATATGTAAAATATCAATATTGTTTATGTCTTGAGGAGGGACATGAGCCTATTGCTATAGAGTAAGATCTACAGTTTTTGGTATCCTCTTAGACCTCAGCTCTGAGGTAGAATGCTGGACCCCGCTTCCGGAGCCCAACATTCGGAGACATTTAATGTGAGCTCTGATACCAAACAATGTTGGACCCTAATTCTGGAGCCCAGCATTTGGAACCATAAAATGTGAGCAAATACATTATCTTATAGGGTTATTTTCATAAATCTTTATTAGTTGTCTTCGCACAAGAGTGGCATGCCCACAATAGTCAAACATCAACATCATAATTTTGAGAATCACAAGCAAAACCCAATCATATTTCATTAATGAATCTAAACAGAGTTTATACAAGCTTATTACAAAATACAAAATGCTCATGATACAACTGAATGCTTGCTCTTAAAATGATTCTAAAATACAAAAAGTTCCTGAACCAACTTAATTACAAAAGTCTCTAACTATCTTGGAGTTCCGATGCCTTGCAAAGATTGCTATTTGTCTCTTTTTGCACCTGAGCAGGGAATAGCGGGGTGAGCTACACAACTCAGTGGCTAATATATTTATAGCCATTAGCAACAAGCCATACAATTTAAGCACATATTTATACATACATCAAAGTTTATATATATCTCATGTAAGCTAGCAATTCAATTATCCACAATTCTAGCTCAAAAATTCATAGGTCAAAATTCATTACATAGAACATATCATGAAGATTCATTCATCAAAACTTCACACTCAATTATGTATCATACTCAACAAATCAAAAATGCAGATGCACAAACAAATGGCTCGAGGGTTCCATGGAAATAGAATGGATAAACCGAAGTTTGCACCATGAACAGAATGAGTCCATCTTCGGAGCTCATATGTCACAAGCGGGCAACCGGGAGAAGGCTCTTATCAACGTGCACGTGACGAACAGAATGGTTCCACTCTCACCCAAACAGAAACACATAATCATGCTCAAATCATTTTATCAAATGCTTTCATACTTTTCATGCTTTTTCTTTTCTTTTTATTTATACAAAAACCATGACATATTTCAAGGCATAGCATAAAACACATCATATTACATTTTCAAATCTTCACAACAATTCAAATTCACGCAATTTAAGCATAAACACACAAGTAGGGCATTTTCCCATCGCACAACAATTATAAACATATTACCCACCTAATTTGCTTGCAAAAATCTAAGTCAAGGTTGTCTTTCCCCTTCCTCTTGGGTAAGATTCTCTTGGTTCTCTAAAACAAACCAAGTCTCATTCAATAGGAATCAAATTGAAAATCCCACAATGCAAAATCACTAAAATTGATTCTAGAATACTTAAACCCAAGTATTTTCTAAACTCCATGAACTAAAATAAAAAATCTAAAAATTTTAAAATGATCTTACCTTCATTCTTCACCAAATGAAGGGATCTTTAGCTCAAAGGGAAGCTCTTCTCTTCCTCTACTTGTTTCCCTTCTTGAACAACCTCAACATCTTTCTTCAAGGCTAACACAATTGAAACCCTAGCTTGTTTTCTCTTCTTTCTCTCCTTCTCTCCTTCTCTTCGTATTTCTCTCTCTTCTTCATGAAACTCTGTCTTTTTCTCTTCAATTTTTGTCCTTCTCTCTTCTTAAAATGCAAGACCAGAATTTCTTCCTCCTTTTATGCCCTTAGTGAGTCCAAAAAGTTTGTTTTATCCTTCCTTATAGGCTTATGTTCTTTTAACCTTAAGTGTCTTGCCAAAATTACCCTTGAACATTCTTATAACCTTAACACTTTAATTCCATTAACCCATGCAATAAATCCCACTAACTTTGAAAGAATAATTAACTCTAAAATTTTAATCTATCAAAACCTCAAAATTCTTTTAAAACATGCTTAACTAGAAAAAAAAATTAATGTATTGCAATCAATTGAAGCATAGGGTTGATTGAACCCAAGTTTTCTATATTATTTATTGATATTTTCATGGTTTTTGTTATACTTTTTGGCCCTTTTGTTGGATATTGTGCTTAATTTAGTCTAAAAGTACTTGTTTTGAATTAATGTAGTTTGAGGGTAAAATTTTCATAATTAGTTAGTAATTGCACTCATTTGATTTATAGGACAATTGTTATTCCAAACTATTGCTTTTCATTGCAGGACACTCAAGAAGTAGAGCCAAGAGTGAAGACCAAGAAATTGCAAGTCACAAGATCAAGCAAGAAGACCTCTTGGGAAAGTTTGCCGCGGCAAACGAAAGACCTTTCGGGTAAAGTTCGCCGCGGAGAAGTCAATGTTTTGCCACGGTGAACCTTCGAATCAGCAACCCAAACCCAAACCATTTTTGGAAAGTTCACTTACCCATTTGTGCATACCAACCCAGAACCTATTTTAGAAACCCTATTTCGGGATAAGTGATAAAAAAGACACGAGGAGGCAGCCACCATACATCATTCTCTCTCATATTTCTCTCATCTTTATCTCATCTAACCCAAAATTTCTCCATTTTTCCACTGTCTAACCTCCACCATGGCTAACTCAGATTCATTCCCAGTTGTGAAGCTTCCGGGTGCAATGCATGGCTAGGCGTTTCTTTCCTCTTAAAGATGTAGCAATGGCCGGAGTTTAATAAGCTTACAAGGGGAGTAGTTTAATCCATGGTTCAGCTATGAGTTTATAAATTCCTAGGTCTAGGATGTGTAACTTGTAGTTAAGCCACTTGATTATAGTTTTCAAATGTTGGATGTTCATTATGTTTAATTTGGATTGGTTTATGCAGAACTTTGAGTTTAAATATATGAAGTTTCATATATGTCTATTTGCAATCTTCTTGATTCTCTCTTATCTTGCATGGTTATGTTTGATATTGAGCTGATTGTAGATTTCATTAGACCTATTGCATTGGCTGTTTCTACTACACACACTAAGAGCACTTAACAGGATCTTAAGAAATGGAGTCCCATTAATTAAGATCCTGGACTTAAAAAGTACTTTAAGGTTTACCATTTTGAAGCTTAGTGATTTCTACTCCCATTAAATTCAATTTCGAACTATGAAAGCCAAAGTTCATTTTCAAGAGGATTCTATCACCATTTAATCACTTGTTTTTTGCCTTTCCGTTTTTTATATCCCGAAAATCCAAAAATACATTTTACATTTCAATTTAGTTCAATTAATGATTTCAAAAACCAAACCCCCCTATTCCAAATTAGCTTGTATAGCATGGCATATAGGTTAACTTAGGTCCATTCATTTTAGTTTTCGATTAAGTGAATGACGAGGTTGCACCCTATAGTAAAATCTTTGGATTATTTTTTATTTAACCTCTAAGGGCTTATCGACCAAAGTGTGAATCAAGGGTAGAGACTTAAACTTAAAAATATTGGTAAATAAGTGGAGAATGTTGACTACAGATTGGGAATTCTAGATCTCAAATATGTTGTTATTCTTCTTACTTAGAGGAGTAGACAAACCTAATGGAGTTATAGAATTTTAGTCCTCCAACTCCTACAAACTCTCCCTTTAGATTCTTCAACTTGCTTGCTAAGAAAGGAGAATTTTTGAACCTAGTCAAAGAGGTTTGGAATGTAAATATACTATGGTGTAAAGCTTTCCAATTAATGAGGAAGCATAAACTGGTTAAATAAAAGTTGAAAATTTTTTGTAATAATGGTGGTCCCCTAACTGCTTCTAGATTACAAAACGTGAAAAAATTCTTAAGGAAAGTTCAGGGTGATTGTTATCATGATGATAATGTAAATTGCATAGTATTTTAGGACATAGTTTTGTTGGACCCCGAACTTTTCATAAGAGATTAGAACCATTGAATAAGGAATTTTGGTGATTAGTCACAAGTTAAGAGCAAATGAATGAAAGTTTTTGAAAAAGAAATGATAGGTAATAGTAAAGTAGGGAATGAGAAATGTGGATAGATTCAAGATTTGCTATGGTGTTTTTGGTGGATAAGAGATTTTTGAAATAGAAAGAATCAAGGTGAAAGTTGTAAGTAAAATGAAAGCAAAAATGAAGTTGAATTGTGTAGTAAATTGATGAAGAATAGGTATATATGTGTATGTTTTGTTATTCGTGTTCATGATTATTCATAGATCTGATTTTCATTATGGATGATACTGATTTGAAATGAAGTTGAGAATGAGGAGTAAATGAAGTAGAAGAGTGATCTTGGTATGAGCTGTGTAAGAAAAGATTTTGAAATAAAGAGTTGATCTGGAGAATGTTCACTGAGTATGGTTTAGTATTTTAGCCACAACGTTTACTCTAGTTGTCTGAATGAGATGATTCTTAATTTGGATTAAAATAGAGATATATGGCTACATTTTCTATGAAGACGTCGAATTTCAATTCTGTCTCTAAGAGCCTCAAAAGTTGTCATGAATTTAAGAATTGGGTGTTGTGTTGATGTATGAATGGAAAGATTTGTCTTCAGACTTTAGGGGCAAAATTGGGATTGATATAAATAGAACTTGGCAAAGTTGTCTTCTGGAAAGTTGTAGATATTTCGTTTATCTTTCCAACGGTATACAGTGTGAAAATTTTGGACATTTGAGCTAAAAGTTATGATCAATTGAAGTGTGTATTTCTGTATAGGGTGAATTTTCGGGACAGTTACCTTGATTGGAACTTTTCGCCCTTAGAGAGTCAAAAATTGTTTTTGAAGTCTTCATGGAAGTTTTAGGTCTAGAAATCTTCTTTAAAACGGTCTAAGAACAACCTCAATCCAATATTTGTAGTGAAAGTTATGCCATTTTGATTACTTCAGCCTTAGACTTCGTCTCAGTTTGACTTTTTTGTGTCTGCTTTTCTTCCACCTGCTTTTTGCGTCTACTTTTCTTCCGTCTGCTTTTTGCATCTGCTTTTCTTCCGTCTACTTTTTGCGTCTGCTTTTGCTTCCGTCTCAAAATGATGTCATCATCGTCTGCTTTTGTTTTGACCCCTTAGATGATAGAATTGGCCTTTGTGGTCTTCATAAGAGTTGTATCTTTTGAACTTCTCTTTCCAACCATATAAAGAACACCTTAATCCGATGTCCATAGGGAAAGTTATGACAATTTTCCCAACCTTGAATCGTCTGATGACGTCATCATCGTCTCAAAATGATGTCATCATCGTCTACTTTTGTTTTGACCCCTCAGATGAAAGAATTGGCTTTTGAGGTCTTCATAAGAGTTGTAGCCCTTCAAATTCTCTTTCCAACCATATAATGAACTCCTTAATCCAATATCTATAGGGAAAGTTATGGCAATTTTTCCAATCTGTATCATCTTATGACGTCATCATCGTCTCAAAATGACGTCATCCATTCGTTTGCTTTTTGTTTGACCCCTAAGATGACAGAATTGGCCTTTGTGGTCTTCATAAGAGTTGTATCTCTCGAATTCTTCTTTCCAACAAGCTAAAGAACACCTCAATCTTGAAGATTCATGAAGTGAGAGTTTTTGGAGGGAAAAAGCTGTCAGATCATTGAGAAGTTCAATCGTTCTAAGAATTCGCTATAAAATCCCTAAAACTGACTTTTGGGATTTCTACCGAGTTCAGAAACTGCTAGTTTTCTTAAACCTCTCTGAAATTTCTTCAAGCAGTTCCTACTCAATCAGAATCAGTAAGATGAATGTCAAGCCTCTTTTGCGAG
>JAOSBP010000002.1:3567930-3584346 GCA_027563825.1 Erythroxylum mucronatum | reverse complement strand
AGATAGGTTTTGATGGTTATAGTTTAAGAATGGCATAGGCAAAGTTAGATAGGTTTTAAGCCAAGTTTTCCATTATTTCAAATTTTCCAGCATTGTTCTTTGTTGTTAATTGGGACTTTTATGCTTTGATTAAGATGAATATTACAAGATTTATTCTGAGGACTTTAATTGAGTTAATAATCATGTATAAGTATGAAGGTTGGATATCTGGTAATGGGTTCCAACAATTCACATGATCGATGATGTGATAAGATTAAGGATAAGAAACCTAGAATTTGTCATAAACATACATCATATATACTTAGTATACATGAATGTGTATAACTGAATTCATAATTGTGCACAATAGTGATATGTGTTTATATTAAATGCTATAGAGGAACACATCAAGCGATCGATTCCAGATATTGCCGGGACTTCGAGGTAATAAGCAATAAGGGAGCTTTTGTAAGTAATTTAGACGATAACTTTTGTAAGTAGTTTAGGTGGTCAATTTTGTAAGTAATTCAGTAAGTACATTTTGATAGTTCTGCTTTGATTATTTTGTTTGCTATTGATTTTGATCCATTGAATCATTTGTAAAACTGTCAGATTGATATGTTTGAATATTTGACTTTGAAGCCAATGATTTACTAATTATGTTGTTCATGAAGTGAATTTGTTGGCTTTTCAAACTATCAAGTCCTAGTCGTGGGTAAATAGGCATGCCTAGAAAGGTCTGCAGCTGCTTCTGGACACTTCGGTATCGGGATTTCGGTCTCTTCTGTGACACTTCGGTATCTCCTGTATCGAGACTTAAGTGTCTCCTGATATATGATGCCATTTATGGTATCTCCTGTATAAGTCTTGTTACCCACTTCTGTTCATGGATTTTCAATCTGATTCATTTTGTATTTTGATCTATAATAAGTCTTGATATGAAGTAAATCCGAAATTTTGATTTGATGGGTTAACACCCTATTCTGTTAATCTGTTATGTATTCAGTAAGTTCAGTTTTGTTATTGAAATTTATTATGTTTGAGATGCTTATGCTATAACATGTTTCAGTAGCAATTGTTGTTACACATAGTTAAGTTATTACTCACTAAGCTATACGTTTAGCACGGTGGATTAGCCTCGTGTAGGTTCAGAGAAAAGGACTTAAAGATTGGGACAAGTTACCCGTAATAACCAAAGGAGCCTGAGTTTTGTGTTGCTTATAATGTATTTTGAGTTTGCTTTGGGCTTATTTATGACTTTGAATTTTTGTTTAACAGGTTGCAATAACCTTATTTCAGGCTGGTTTCTGACATATGTAATGTATGTTCGTTGAGATTCTGGAAATGCATGTATAAAGTGTTTCCTATCTTTGGAATGTTTATTTTTTAATGCTATGCTTTTGCGAAATTTTTCGTATTCAGTATGTTCTATGTTTGTGTGGCACTCGCAATATCCTCCCAGGGGGTATTAGGGCGCTATAATTTGTAATTCACAATGATCCTTATTAAGAACTAAGTCTCGAGATTGACAACTCCCACTAATCAAGTCATTCTCAAGAAACTTTGCATTTCTTGATTCCACAAACCTAGTACTATGAGATCGACAATAAAATTTGTACCCTTTGAACCTTTCAGCATATCCAATGAAATACCCACTTATAGTCTTTGGATCTAGTTTCTTTTCTTGTGGATTATAAACTCTTACTTCAGTAGGGCATCCCTAAATGCGTATATATCACAAACCCAGTTTCCAACCTTTTCATAACTCAAACGGTGTTTTAGAAACAACCTTGGTTGGAACTCGATTTAATATATACACTGCCATTTTAAGAGCTTCAGTCCACAAGGATTTAGGAAGTTTAGAGCTGCTAAGCATATTTCACACGATGTCTAATAATGTTCGGTTTCTTCTTTCTGCTACACCATTTTGGTTCGGAGACCCAGGCATGGTGTATTGAGCTATTATCCCATGCTCTTGAAGAAACTTTGCAAATGGACCAGGTGCTTGTCTACCCTCAGTGTATCTACCATAAAATTCTCTACCTCTATTTGATCTCACATTCCATATTTGTTTACCACATTGTTTCTCTACTTCCGTTTTAAATACCTTAAAGGCATCTAATGCTTCATTCTTGTTATGAAGCAAATAGAGATACATATATCGTGAGTAATCATTTATAAATAAGATGAAGTATTTCTGACCATACAAGTCCATTTCTGGACTACAAATGTCTGTATGTATGATCTCTAATATGTTTGAACTCCTCTTAATACCTTTCTTTTACATGTTGGTCTGCTTTCCCTTTATGTAGACCACACAAACATCAAAATCAGTAAAATCTAGAGTATTAAGTACTTCATCATTCACTAGTTTTTTTTTATTCTTTCAAGGAAAATATGTCCCAATCCTCAGTGCCACAACATAGAGGATTGGTCATTCATAACACATCTTTTAATACCAGCATTACTATGGTCATGCATTGTATTGTGAAAAACATTTTCTTGCAAATTAATTTGGAAAAGACCATTAAACATTGTACCATTCCCAACAAGATTAGATTCATGATACAAACCATTTGATGTATTTGAAAAGTTAAAGGAATATCCCATAAGTACAAGTCTTGAAACTGAAATCAAATTTCTTGAGAAACTTGGAATATAAAATGTTCTTTCCAAATTCAAAACAAAACCAGAATTTAAAACTAATTTGCATGTCCCAACAGCTTCCACATGTGAACGCATCTTGTTGCCTGAATAGATGCATTGTTCACTGTCCACTGGCTTCCTGTGGTTTAGAAAACCCTGCAAGGTATTGGAAATATGGATTATAGAACCAGAATCAATCCACCAAGTGTTATGACAAACATCAACCATATTAGATTCATAACAAACAAGTGAGATTGAAATGCCTTTCTTTATAAGCCAAGCCATAAATTTGGCACAATCCTTCTTTGTGTGCCCTTTCTTTTTGCAAAAGCGACATTTGGGATTGAAATCTTTTTTGATCTAAGTACGGATTGGTATTTTACTCTTTCTTTTTTTTATTTGGCTTGCCCTCTATTCCTTCCTTATGTAGCCATATGTGCACTTTCACCCAATTCCATTACTAACCTCCCTTCCTCTTAAACACACATGGTCAGTAGTTCATTGATAAACCATTTATCCTTATGTGTGTTGTAAGAGATTTTAAAGGGTCCATATTAAGGTGGAAGGGAATTAAGTATGTAATGCATAAGAGAAGACTCAAACATCTCAACCTTAAGAGACCTTAGTTGAGTCGCAATGTCCCTCATTCGCATGATGTACTCACGCCCACCTCTAAAACTTGTGAGCTTCATTGATGATAACTTAGTCATTAAGGTGCTAGCTAAGGCCTTATCTAAAGACTCAAATTGTTCATCAATAGCCTTCATAGACCCCTAACTTGATCACACTCTCTAATAGAACCACAAATACTAGGATAAATTTTGGTCTTTATGTACATCATGCTGAGGTGATTAGATCGCTCCCAACGTTCATAAAGAGCAATTTAAGCCTGAGTGCTAATTTTAGTACATACAGGTGGCTCATCTTTTCGTATAGCATAATCAATATCCATACACCCTAATTGGAGGATAATCCTCTCTTTTCATATTTTATAGTTATCACCATTCAATTTAGGAATATCACATTGAATATCAGAAAAATTCCAAATAACTACACAAATTCAAATAAACATGCTTATGCCACTAAATTTGTTGAAGCAAAGAAACATGTATAATGTTTTAACATTATTACCAATCTTAAAACATGAAATCATATTTCAAATGTGAATCGTATGACAATAACAACTGCCTGTGGGCTAACCTTTAATTAAAGATTCATACATAACCTTTATGATGAAATTATTAAATTATATTCTTTTTCTTAATACATGTGGGTAAATTAAGAAAAAGACAATTTTCCATTCGATCATAATTAACCATGCAAATATAATAAATCTTCCTGTTGGTTAAAATTTATTATATTTGAATATGATTAATTACAATTTGTGTCATTTTATTATATGTGATCCATAGCACTTAATATATAATTTTTTCTTAATCAAAGATGTTGCGGCTAATCTTCAATTAATTAAAGTTATATTGATCACATGAGACCTCATTTTATGCAATATATGAATAATAAAGGTTTCACATAATCCTTTAAAATTTATTAATTATGCATCAATATCATATATTTGCATAAAAATAAATATATACTTGAATTAAAATCAAACAATGATGTAAATAATGTAATTTAATAAAATTGGACCAATCTCCTCAAAGTTGCTTAGTAAATGGATTTTGGCATATTATTCTGGAAACTGATTCTACAATAGCGGTGGCACTCATCACAGCACCGTCATCTCCACTGGATCCGCTGAGACACTTAGTGGAAGATATTAACGAATTCTTGCATAGTGACTGGTCTTATCGTTTATAGCATCGTCAACGTGAAGGAAACAAGTGTACGGACTTACTTGCAAACATGGGAGCTGACACCAGTGCCCTGCTGCAAATACACCACTCTCCACGCAAACTCTATGCTTGCAACTGAATGAAGATAACAGGGAAGTAGCATATCCACGTGCCTTCAAATGTTAATTTAATTCTCTTGTCTTTACTTTCCTTTGCACCAAAAAAAAGGAGAGGGTGCTTGGGAACTAAGTCCTAAGCTGTATACAATTGATATCATGAATTCAACCTTCATAAAATAGGAAGCCTTATTTAATAGGGTCGTTGTCTTGACCATTCGTACATACACAACACTCAGCTTCATGTTTTATGTTTAAAAAGCTTGAAGAGAGTGAGAGTAAGATATAATTCGATTATAAGTATAAAAAAATATAGTTACTGTTTTATATCCATAAAATTCAAAGTCGTTATTCTTCAAATTCTTGTTAGATTAAAAAATATAATAAGTTATTCAAATAAATTATTTAACAAATCACGACAAAAAATTTAAATGATAATTCCCTCCTAAAATTAAATTAAAATGAATTATAATTTTTTGTGTCTATCAAATCAATGTCATAAGATATGATTTACTTAATAATTTGATTACCATAGTTGTGAAAAGTAAAAATAAAGTTTAATTAAAATAAATTATTATTACTAATTTATAAATAAATCAACTAAAAATTTTAATTTGTAAATTATTATTATGTATACATATCAAAAATAAATAAATATCGTTAATTCTGCTAAATATTTAAAAATAGTTATTATAATTAAAATCAATGATAATTAAATCAACAAAAGTAAAAGTTAACATTTATAAGACTTAACCAATATTGAACTTGTTAGGATATTTGTACTGTGTTGTTGCTTTAAACCTTAAAGACTAATTAAAAAGTTAAATCTTGCATATGTTATGAAGTGCAAAAAAATAAAGAACACCAGAATTACTTGGTTTGATAGCTTTAATGCTATTTACATCCAAGGATCTTACTGTAGTCGTTCCACTAGTATCAAAAAGAAAAGAAAAATGTACAAAGATTGAGTGTTTTTCTAAACACTTGCAAAGAATCTTAGAACTCCCCTAGTACCCACAGATAAGTACCCTAGCACTCTCTGATAATTCTTCCACTCTGATTCTTACACTCACTAAACTTTTGTTTACAATACAATGAAAAATACAATCTGTCCTGATGCTTAAACTATCTCCTTTTATAAGTGTTGAATGCATGGCTTTTGGATGAGCTTTGAATAAGTCAGAGGCAGGCAGGTGCTCTTTAAGTGATCCACTTAAGTATTCTTCTGAAGCTGTGCGTTTTGTGTGTTGTGGCTGCGTCTTTAATTTGCTTCAGATGTCACTACGACTGTGTTTTGATCTGATGTATCTGACTTGGTTTTTTCCTTGTGAATCTCACATGTATGTGTCTTTAGTCATTTAGTCTCTGTCTGATTAGAACTTTCAAGAGCTTCTTTCTTTTGCTTCTTTGACATCTTTAGACACCTCTTCTCACACTCGCACCTTCTGTTCTTCATCTATATTCTGTATTTTGTTATATCTGAGTGTGGATTAATGAAGAAACCGTGATTATCATCACATTTTCCCCTCCTTCTCCGTTAATCTGTACTCAGTGCATAGATTAGTGAGTGATTTAGAATCCGACTAGTTTTCCCAAATTTGTGAGATCTAATGAATTTGACTTCAATTTCTTGGAGCTTCACTTATCTATAAGTAATCTCTACAGTAAGTGAACATCTTTTGTGTTACTATTTTAGTTTCGAAGTCTGATGGATTTTTCTCTCTTGTAATTTTCTCCAGGTTGAAGAAGCCTTATGCAATTCTATCTCTCACAAAGAGGAGTCAAACATCAATATGCTTGGTCCTCTCATGTAAGACTGGGTCTTTACTTAGGCATAGTGCACTTTGGCTGTCAGTGTATATTGTTATTGTAGCTAGGTTAGCTCAGATTTCTCTTAGGATGCCTGATAACCATGTTAATTATTTTACCCCTTCTATAATTGCATAAAACCCTGCCTCTGTAGTTGAGAGTGATACAATTGATTGTTGTTGTACTTTT
Organism: Erythroxylum mucronatum; assembly: GCA_027563825.1. Lineage (NCBI taxonomy): Eukaryota > Viridiplantae > Streptophyta > Magnoliopsida > Malpighiales > Erythroxylaceae > Erythroxylum > Erythroxylum mucronatum. The sequence continues at coordinate 3,577,814 of JAOSBP010000002.1, read as the reverse complement.
CAACTGATTGTGTTTCCTGCTAGTGTAAAGTAGTATGCAGAAATTGATTTTCTAGTGTCTTTATCTGCTGCGTAGTCTGCATCTACATATCCATGTATGCAAAAACTGTTGAGTTTAGCTAGCTTAGCTTTAGTGAAACACAATTCGCAGCTTAGGGTTCCAGCAAGGTATCTAAAGACATTCTTTAGTCCTTACCAATGCTCAAAACTAGGATTAGTCATGAACTTGCTTAGAATGCTAATAGCATAGGCAAGATCAGGTCTAGTACATAGCATTATATACATAATACTACCAACTCCAACATCATAGGGGTAGTTTATCATAGCGTTCTTTTCTTTTTCAGTTTGGGGGCTCTTACCAGCAACCATCTGAAGATGTGACTTATAGGGATAGAGGTAGGCTTTGCCAATTCCATGTTGAACTGAGTTATTACTTTTCAAATCTAACTTTTTTGATTCAACCATAGTTTCTCTTCCCTCCTATTCCTTATAATTTGCATCCCTAGCAGCTTCTGAGCTTCTCCCAAGTCTTTCATATCAAAGTGTTTACTCAAAGCATTCTTCACTTTAATTACTCTGCCTAACTCTTTTCCGGCAATAATTAGGTCATCTACATAGACTAACATGAAGATGGCCTCTGTCCCTCCTAAGTCCTTATAGTATAAGCAGTAGTCATAGACACTTCAACAAACTTCATCTCACTTGCTATCTCATGGAACTTCTTGTTCCACTGTCTAAGTGCTTGCTTCAATCCATATAGGGACCTCTAAAGTAAGCAAACATAATCAGACTTTTCTTTATCTACAAATCCGACTAGTTGTTTCATGTAGATAGTCTCCTCAAGCTTTCCATATAGGAAGGCTGTCTTGACATCCATTTGATAGATTTTTCAGTCATAGACAGTAGCTAACACTAGAATGAGTCTGATTATCTTAAATTTGACTACTGGTGAGAATATTTCTTTAGTCAACTCCTTCTTTCTGCTTATACCCCTTAGCTACAAGTCTTGCCTTGTACATTTTTTGTTCAGCTTCTGTTATTCTTTTTTTCAGCTTGAATAACCATATGTTTTCCATTAATTTGACTTTAGGAGGTCTAGGCACTAAAGTCCATGTCATATTCTTCATTAGTGAAGAATACTCTTTCTCACAAGCCTCCTGCCATTGTTTAGCATCAGTTTTAGTTATAACTCCTTCAAAGGTTTCAGGTACCCTCCATTCTATAGATTCAGCCACAAGACTTGCACATTCAACCAAGTTTAAGTCCATATACATCCTATTAGGAATTCTCTACCTTGGTTGCCTATCTCTAGTGAGTTGATAGTCTTGTAGATCTTCTTGTGGATCATCTATAGTTGTGTGTGGGGTTTCATCTTCACCCTCACCCTCAGTCTCTTCTGTCCTTTGTATAGTTCCTTGCATAGGTTCCATATCAGGAGATTGAGTAATGCCACCTTCTTCAGCTTCTAGTGGTATATAAAAAGAGACCGATTGGTTCAATGATCCTAATTGCTCTTGAACTTTCCTTTGGAGATCTGAATTTGAGGAATTCTTATTCAGTAGAGGGAATTCATCTTCCTTGAAGATTACATCTCTGCTAATGATAGTTTTATAGGCTCTTTTCTGGAGTAGTAAGATCTTATAGCCTTTAACTCCCTTTGGATATCCTAGGAAAACTCTTTTGATTGCTCTAGACTCCAACTTTCCTTCCTTCTAATGTGCATAAGCTGCACATCCGAAAATTCTAAAGTGAATTAGGTTAGGTTTCTTACCATTCCACACTTCTTATGGAGTCTTGTAATCATTTGCAGAGGTAAGAAGCCTATTAACTAGATAGGCTACAGTCCTAATGGTTTCACCCCATAGTGAATGTGAGCAACCCGAAGAAAGTAACATACACCTAGTCTTTTCTAAGAGAGTCCTATTAAGTCTTTCAGCTACACCATTCTACTGAGGTGTAGCTCTCACTGTTTGTGCCTTAAGATACCTTTCCTGTTGCAATAGTCTTCAAACTCTTTATTGCAGTACTCTAATCCATTGTCAGTCCTTAGGCATCTTAGTTTCTTCCCAGTCTGATTTTCCATAAGTGTATGCTATCTTATGAAATTCTTTAGTGCTTCATCTTTTCTCTTCATGGGATAGACCCAACATTATTTGGATTTGTCATCTATAATGGACATAAAATATAAGTTCCCTCCTGCAGTAAGTACTTGAGTTGGCCCCCAGAGATCATTGTGAGCATATTCCATGATCTCTGTGGTCCTCTATGCTCCCTTTTGGAAACTGGATCTGTGATGCTTCTCTAGCATATATGATTCACAGAATTCCAGCTTCTTTAGGTCTTGTTTAGGGATAGATCCTTGTTTAGAATGGTGGAACAAACTTTTGTTCCTTACATGACCTAACCTTACATGTCATTGCTTAGTTGATTCATGATTTCCCTTCTCAGAAACTTGATTAACTTCTGTTGAGCCTATAACATAGTACAACCCACCCCTTTCAACTCCTCTAATAATGACTCTACCATCCTTTAGGATTTCTCTGAGTCCATCTTTTGATCTGATCTGAAAACCTTGCTTATCAAATAAGCTTTCAAAAATCAAATTCCTCCTTATTCTAGGTATAAATATGACATTAGTAAGGATCCTTCTCTTTCCATCAAACATGTTGATGGAGACACTTCCAATCCCTTATATCCTTTGCTGCCTAGAATCTGCCATTTTTACCTTGGCAGTGACTGGTTCAAATGTAGTGAACCAGTCTCTATGAGGACTCATATGGATTGCACACCCTGAATCAAAAATCCATTCTCTACTCAGGTCTTCACTTTCTTCAGTGACAGTAAGAATCTCATTACCACTTGAGTCTTATAATTTCTCCATATTCCCGGCATCTCTACTTTCTGCAGCTTTATCCCTTTTCTTCTTTTTGCAGTCCCTTACAAAATGCCCCTCCTTATCACAGTAAAAACACTCCTTTCCTTTTCCCTTTTTCTTCTTTTCCTCACCTTCCTTGGTATGCTTATCCTTTCCACTTCCCTTCTGCCAATTTCCTTTCTTTCTATTCTTCTTATGAGACTTTTTGTTATGATTATTTTCTACAAACATTACTTCTACCTCTTTATTGAATGGGTTAACATCCACTATTTCTTCCATTAGTGAGTCTAAAACCCTCTTGACAGTGAGGGATTTTCCACTATCATGCTTAATTACCTTCTTGAAAGCATTGAATTCAGAAGGCAAAGCCTTTAGAATCACTACAGCTTGATGCTTCTCAGAGATCTTTTCATCTGTAGCTTCTAAGTCTTATACTAACTTAAAGAAATAGTTTAAGTTGTCATCTAAAGAGACAGAGGTATTCATCTTGTAGTTAGCAAGATTGTGGAGAAGTGTCATCTTGTTAGGAAGACACATATTTGCATACATTTCATCAAGTTTAAGCCATAGCTTATGTGCAGTGTTATAATTCTGCACTTTTCTTATCACAGTTAGTGATAAGTGAAGCATTAACTTGCAATGTGCAAGTCTTTGCATCTTGAGTCTTTTTACTGGATCAATCTCAACATCATACTGATCTTCAATAGCCCCATAACAATCATAGGACTCAAGAAGAGCTTGCATCTGGAGTTTCCAGATGGTGAAGTCTTCTTTTCTAGTAAAAACATCCATTTCTTTCCCTTCCATTATGACTATAGTTTATAGAAACAAAAGACTTATACTTACTGAAAATTCTTGATGATTCTTTGATGCTTTGAGTAGTCAAGAAGTGCCCTAGGAGGTTTCAGAAGCTCTGATACCATTTCTGTTAGGATATTTGTGTTGTACTGTTGCTTTAAACCTTAAAGACTAATAAAGAAGTTAAATCTTGCAGATGTTATGAAGTGTAGAAAAATAAAGAACACTAGAATTACTTGGTTCGATAGCGTTAATGCTATCTACATCCAAGGATCTCACTATAGTGGTTCCACCAATATCAAGAAGAAAAGAAAAATGTAAAGAGATTGAGTGTTTTTCTAAACACTTGCAAAGAGTCTTAGAACTCCCCTAGTACCCACAGATAAGTACCTAGCACTCTCTAATAAATTTTCCAATCTGATTCTTACACTCACTAAACTTTTGTTTACAATACAATGAAAAATACAATCTGTCATGATGCTTGAACTGTGCTCCTTTTATAGGTGTTGAATGCATGGCTTTAGGATGAGCTTTGAATAAGTCAGAGGCAAACAGGTGCTTTTCACGTGATCCACTTAAGTGTTCTTCTGAAGCTGTGCGCTTTGTGTATTGTGGCTACTTCTTTAATTTGCTTCAGATATCACCACGACTGCGTTTTGATCTGATGTATCTGACTTGGTTTTTTCCTTGTGAGTCTCACGTGTATGTGTCTTTAGTCATTTAGTCTCTGTCTGATTAGAACTTTCGAGAGCTTCTTTCTCTTTCTTCTTCGACATCTTCAGACACCTCTTCTCACACTCGCACCTTCTGTTCTTCATCTATATTTTGTATTTTGTTGTATCTGAGTGTGAATTAATGGAAAAACCGTGATTATCATCACAGAATTGATATAAAATTTAACAAATGACAAAAATTGAAAAACTGAAAATTTTAAAATATGAGTAAAAAAGAGAATTTTTATACATCTAAAATTTTAAATTTAATTAAAGAAAGATATTTTTAAATAAAAATTAAATAATTTATAATGATTTGTTTTAGTTTATAAAAATTAATTGATTAATTAATAAATTAATTTATTAATAATCAAAATATTAAGATATATGGATAAAAAATTGACTAATTAAAATTTTTATTATTGAATTAATCCAAAATTTAAATTATTACTTAAAAACCTTTTTTTTTCTTTTTTTCTACAAGGTGTCCTAGGAGGGTCCCAACCCAGACTAATCCCCGCTCGAACCAGATAGGTTCTTTAAGGAAGGCAAACTCTGATCCCAAGTTAAATGGGAGGACGTCTGTAAACCGAAATCGATAGGTGGCTTGGGCATCCGGAAACTCCGAGAAACCAACGATGCCTTCTTAGCCAAACTAGGCTGGACCTTGATTAATAAGCCTAATGCTTTATGGGTTCAAGTCCTCTCAGCGAAATATGAGTTTGATGCTACCAGCCTCCCCTCCACTATAGCCACCACTGAAGGTTCTATGATCTGGTAGAGTATAAAGGCGACCTGGCGTTTAGTATTACAGGGCATAAAATGGGTGCTTGGAGATGGTGCCACTACTAGATTCTGGCTTGATCCTTGGGTAAAGGGCGTGGGCCCTCTTGTTACACAGGCTACCACCGCCATTCTGGACGCTATTCGTAACCTTAGCGCACAACATTTTTTGGGCACCAATGGTCATTGGAATTGGAACACCTTTCAAGGCTGTCTCCCTGTTGAGACTTGTCGTGTCATAGCAGGGAATTTCCCACCCAAGCCCTTCCTCGGGTAGGATAAGTTATGTTGGGGCCTGTCCGATACAGGGCAATTCACGGTTGCTTCCACGTACGCCATGATAATGGATCATGTGAATGTAAACCTTATTGGATTTTGGAAGGCAATCTGGCACTGAAATAGACCTCAACGCATTCGTTCCTTCCTCTGGCTACTCGCCCAGGACAGGTTACTTACTAACCAACATCGGGCGCGACGGCAACTCACTGCGGATGGCACGTGCTATCACTGTGGTCTTGAAGAATCCTCGCTACATACGGTGCGAGACTGCGAGAGAGCCCCCAAGTGTGGAGCAACTTTCCTCCACACCTTGCTAATTACGACTTCTTCACAATGCCAGGCCGACAGTGGCTCGAATCCAATCTCTAAATCCACCGCCGAGTGTTTGGTCAGGCTTGGTCGCCATTATTCGGCACTACTTGTTAGTTTTTATGAGTTTGGCGTAATAGGTCCCTTTTTGATACGGAGTTTATTTGGCCGTCCTCACCTATTTCTGTTATTTTGTCTTATGCAGACCAAATCCAGAAGTCAACAGAGTGGCAATGACGCAATGCTACGGGAGAGTGTCACCGACACAAACAACTCATCGGCTGGCGTAAACCTCCTCTCGGGTGGGTCAAGCTCAATATGGATGGTGCGTGCAAACGGTTTTCCTTCCCAGCCACAGCTGGCAGCCTAATCCACGACAGTTCAGGCAACTGGCTGGGAGGTTTCAGCCAGAATCTCAGCTGGTGCTATTCGGTAACTACGGAGCTCTGGGGAGTATATACAAGACTCACGTTAGCGTGGAACCTTGGCTATCGCCGGGTTGAACTAGAAGTGGACTCGGCAGTGGCACTCAATCTCATCTCCTCCTCGACAAATCATTTTCGGATTCACAATTTCATCGTTCAAGGTATCCATGAGTTGTTCACGTGGAACTGGACGGTTGTGCATCGTCATATCTACCGCAAGAGTAACAGATGTGCGGACTGGCTAGCGGCCTATGCAAAACATTTTACTGTAGGCACCTTTTATTTTAATTTTCCACCATTAAGTGTCATGTACTTCTATTAGAAGATATGTCGGGAATCAATTTCCCTAGACTCATTGTGTAATCGGTTTGTTCCCTTTAAACAAAAAATCAGGAGAGGAGCAGCAAGTTGAGCGGGAGTGGAGGCCAGAAGAGCGTGCCTGTCATGAGTTTACCAACTCAGCGGTTTTGACTGGTTCCTGTCTCGGGCCTAATTCTTATTTCTGCAGTCTCCTGTTTCCCTCTTTCCAATTCCGGACTTATCAACACTGAATCTGTTTTCATCATCTTTATGACATTTGGCGAGTAGAAGTTGTTGGCTTTTGAGCACTTCAATTTCTCAAATCTCCGTTCTCTCGGAGTTGTTGTTTTGCTAATTAACCCTACACTCACGCACCCTTCGTCCCCCGACGCCGGGAGAAACCAAAATCTAGTCGAAGACTTGAGTTACTACTATATCTCTATATTTCTCATATTTCGTAGTTATTTATTTTGGGAAGAAATTCCCAACTTCGTTCTATTGAAAACGAGAACTGATTGATTTTTGGCTTTCGGCTGTTGTGATTTGGGGTTAGACTTTAGACTTGTCTACTCACAAAAACACCAAAATTTTATATTTTTTGTTAGTTTTCTTCCCTTTTTTTTGCTGCTTCTGATTTTTATTGTTTTAATTTTGGCAGGAGGGTATTGGTGATTGGACCAGTTGAATTGTTCGTCTGCGAAATGCATCCTCCATTGACATTGCACAGGCACCCTATGTGTGCTGAGGTGAGTCTTTTTTGCCGATCCTGTTCATTTGGTTTGGGTTTGGCTGTTCCAACCCTTGTCTTGTTTTATTAGAAAACTGGGCTAAACCTTTGCAGATAATAGAGCAGTTTCAGAAATGTCATTTGGACCATCCAATTGGGAAGTTCTTTGGAGAGTGCACTGAGCTCAAAGTGAAGCTAGATCGCTGTTTTCGGGAGGAAGTGAGTTCCTGTCCTGTTTATTCTTTCTAGTTGCTTAAAGTTTACTCACGTCTAGATTTTCTGTATCGTGGTGTTTTTCCCTCAGAAAGCTGTCAAGAGAAAGGCTAATTTTGAACAGAGTAAGAAACTGAAAGAAAGGCTTCAAGCTTTAAGGAAGCAAGCTGCTGAGAATGCCCGGTTGGGGAAGGAGCATCTTTAGTTATGTTCCTTTTAATTGAAGAAGTTATTGTTTGGTGCATTGAGTCATTGACTGAATTCAGCAGTCCTGATCCTGATGCTTGTAAAATCACTCGACATAGTTAAGTTGGAGCCAATTCATCCACACATGTTCGTAGTCATAACATTAAACTTATCGACACCTCTTACAGTCTCTAGTAGTTTTGAGTCTATTGATCAAAACAATTTTTGGCTGATGAAGATGGATGCCTCAACTTGGAATTACCTATATTTAATCTATCGTACAGTGCTCGTAACCCGAGAGTTCATAGAAGAAATTTCTCCGGTGATCTCGTCGAGCGCGATCTCATTTTGTAAAATGGATGTATGAGTAACCCCACTAATCATAATCACCTTAAGAGATTGACTCTTCACGACACCCCAAAATGACTCCAGTGCCATTAAACTTGCAAGATTCACAGTCCCATCTCCATCTCCGTAAACAACTTCAGGTTGTTTATCGAAACCATCTTCCCCGTAGAACAGTGTCTCTGGTGTTTTCACTCCACTGCCGAATATACACGTAACAGGAACTCCAGGTACGCTCACCTCCTCCATGATCAAGGGCAACGTGCGAGATTGATAAGGATACACCCCTTCTGAGAAGCCGATGTCCGTAAGAAATCGAGCGATATCCTGTGCTGAGTAGTTGGCATTTTGTGTTACGACGAGCTGTTTCTGACCAAAGACTCTGGGATTAGGTAACAGCCATAAGTTGGTCTCGGAGCTTCTCTGCTCAGCTCTTACTAACAAGGGATCAACAAGAGGCACTCCAAGAGTGTTCCCGGAGGCAAAAGTGAACATCTGCTCCACTGTCCCACCCCAAGGTGCGGAAAGGGCAATGAAGTGTTTGATGTGCTTTCGGCGCCACGAGAGTGAGTTTCGGTTGAGTAGTTGGAGCACGAAAAGACCTCCTAAACTGTGGGATAGTATTATTACAGGTTTTCCTCGGTTGCGAGCACTTGCTTTTTCCACCAGCTGTTTCAGGTCTTGTAAGAACTTGGAACCAACTTTAGATGGGTGGCCTTTTGCAGCTAAGCCATATCTGAAATCGTAAGGAGCGCCAAAGAGTGTCTCGTCTTCTACATATCCAATTCGCTTCAGGGATTTCACAAGTGGTGACATGTACTCTGTGAAATATCTGGAAATGAAAACTCCTGTCCATCAGTAACACATCTTGCTACAGAGACTCCAGTACCACATCTTTCTACCTTGATACAATTATAAATACTCCAATCTATGCACATACAAATATATGCCAACAAGTTATTTTGGTTTCTCATAATTGAACTTAAAAATTTTATCAATAAGACCTATCAAACCAAATTAAAATGACGGGCTTACTTGAGGGAAGGGTCTAAACAAAGCAGAGACTCTGTTGAGCCAAAGTGAGGGACTCTGGTTTCAACTCCAGGAGCATTGGAGTAGTCATCAAGATCTTTCTCGAAGTAAAGCATCATTCGATCAGCGAAGCATTGAGTGAAAGCAGCAACCAGGACACTTGGGTCAAACCATAGCCTGAACCACCCACCCTTCTGCTTCAGAATTGGATACCATTTGTTGCATACCAGGCTTGTGGGTTTGTAGTCTCGGGTCAGCCTTGCTTCTAGCTGATTTCCGCCACTTCCCGGTACCAGAATGAGAGGGTGAAGATCGCTTGTGGCTTTACAAATGCACACCACAGCCACAGACAATGCTATGTATAGATTCACTATCGGTACTTTCATTTCTTGTTCACTTGCACTTCATGACAAAAGAAGGACAGAGCGAATTGGATTTATTTCTGAGTATCGATTATGAGTAGTTAGCTGATGACATTCAGCAGTTCATGTCAGGAATGTGAAGATGGGAATTTGCCACATGGTCGATTGGAAACTTCGGGTTTGATTGGATGTTGGTTTATCTCAAACTTGAAAAGTTCCGAGTCTTAAAGATTCTGTTCCAGCGGCTCGAGTTAGGCCTGAACTCTACAGTACCAACTAGGCCCGACATAAAGCATATAGAGCCTATCGGTTAAAATCTGGTCCCTTATCTATCTCATATGTATATACGTATAATTTGATAAGTACTTGTTAAATTTCGTGATATTATTATTATTGGTTGGGTCGGCCTAGTAAGGCCCGGTCCGGTGAGGCCCAACTTCAAGTCCAGGTATTAACAGTCTAGTAATAAGAAGTCGTCTCCCATGCAAACACGATGATCGACGTAGAGACCTAAACCTAATGGCAACCTACCGCGTAT
>JAOSBP010000002.1:3532247-3548829 GCA_027563825.1 Erythroxylum mucronatum | reverse complement strand
AATCAACTCAAAACCAGTGTTTTAAACCTTAAACACAACTAATCCAAATTTCACTCTCTCTCTACTGTAACTTCTCAAAACTCCACTGTATCTTTCATTTTCTTCCTAAACCACTACATCTCTTTATGCTCTAAGTATCTATATATATATATAGATATCCAAATATAAAATCATCTTTAAAGCTAAACAGAACACTTACATACGTTGATATATCAAGGTTTTCAAAACAAAATTCATGCCATAAGAACAGAGTATCGTATGTATGCATCTAGATATTGTCAACATAAAACAGTAGGTATCATGTAACTTACCAGTGTAGCTTGTTCCTCGCAGACCAATGAAAACGATAACACAAACACTAGTTTTTATTCTTCTGATTCCTTTGGATTTATAAACTAGCCAGCCAACATACGTGAATTATTATGCTATTATTGGTCTTATTGACAAGATATGTTACCAGCCCATCATAATAATAGAGTAGAATTATTAGGCATATTATTATTATAATTTGATTATTCTATTATTAATTATCCAGTTATGAATTATTCTAACAAACAAATACCCAGAAGTTCCAGACAACTTCCAAAAATTTACCAAAATTCCGTCATAAAATATTGACTCTAAAAATAAATTGGCAACTCAAAAAGATGTCTACATCAATTTCTAAAAATATTGGACGTATAACAAAAAGTACTAAAATTATCTGACTACAGTCCGAATCAGTCCGAAGTTTCTTTCAACCAGTCTACCCGGAAAATGCCATGCATGCATGCCAAAATACTTATGCATAATTAAGCACATTTTCATACACAACTAACCACATAATTCGTACTAATTTCTTTTAATATTCTAACCCCTAATTTGGGGCGTTACCGGGAATGTCATGTATACATGCCAAAATCTGTACATATCACGTATCTACTAAATATCCGTAATCATCTAACCCCTAATTTGGGGTGTTACAAACTTCGCGAGTCACTCGGTGCTTCCAGTTGTGTCCACATTTTCTATGGTCAAGTAGTCTTGGACCCATGCAAAAGGCTTGGTGATCCTTTTGGATTTAGGCCTTAGTTTTATACTTTTGCTCCTATCAATTTCCCCTTCCTTTTTGACAATCTTGTCCTCAAGATTGAGTGTGCTCTTTATTCCATAAACAACTTTTATTGCTTCTACATCCTCCTAAGAAGTCTCCTCAAGTGGTAGACCATTCCACTGTATCAATACTTGCGTCTTCCATTTGTTATTCTTCAAAACTTGATGATTGTCGATGATAGCCATTGGAGATACTTGTGGTTGGCCATTATAAGCCAATGGTGGTAATGGTAAGGTTCCCGTTTCTGGAAGTTGATCACAATGTTTAAGTAAGCTGACGTGAAACACTGGATGTATTTGAGAAGATTCTGGCAATTCCAATTTATAGGCCACCTCTCCAAGCTTTTGCAACACCTTGAAAGGACCATAATAACGTCTTCCAAGCTTAGAACAAACGGTTCCTCTGATTGTCTTCTGTCGGTGAGGTTGCAGTTTAACATAAACCAAATCACCCTCTTTGAATTCACGCTCCTGTCTATGTTTATCATGCTGAATCTTCATAGCATTTCTATCTTGATTCAAATTATCTTTCAATTGACGCAACATTGCATCTTAAGTTGTCAACTCACAATCAACAGCCTCATTTGTACTTGTTATTGGCTGATATGGTGTCACATTTGGAGCTTCCCTGCCATATACAATAAAGAAAGGAGTAAAACCTGTAGCTATATGGTAAGATGAATTATAGTAAAATTCAGCCCACGACAGATAATCAAACCACCGGTTTGGATGATCCATTACAAAACATCTCAAGTATTGTTCCAAAAAACGATTGACAACTTCCGTTTGACCGTCCGTTTGAGGGTAGTAAGCTGAACTGTGTTTGAGTGTGGTTCCACTTGTCTTTAATAGTTGCTACCATAATTGACTCATAAAAATTGGATCCCTATCGCTCACAATTGATTTTGGCATTCCGTGTAAACAATACACCATAGTAATGAACATTGCTGCAACTTTGGCAGCAGTAAACCCAGCATTCATAGCTCCAAAATGAGCATATTTCGATAGTTTATCAACCACAACGAAAATTATTGTATACCCTTTAGACCTTGGTAATCCCACAATAAAGTCCATAGATAATTCTTCCCAAACATGGTTTGGTATAGCTAAAGGTTGTAACAACCCAGCCGGAACCCGAGTCTCATATTTATCTTGATTACAAGTGTGACAATGTTTGATAAATTGTTTAACATTCTCTCTCATTTGTGGCCACCTATACATACTAGCAATCCTAGCTATGGTCTTCTAGATTCCCCCATGTCCTCCTAAAGGTGTGGAGTGGAATTCACAAATGATTCTACCCTTTAAATTGTTAACGTTCGGCACCACTATCTTCGCACCCTTAAGTAACAACTTATCCTTGTAAGTATAATCATTGTGGGAACCAGATAATACATTATCTAGCAGGTGCTTAAGTTCACCATCCCTAAGAAGGCATCCTTTATTTTTGCAACAAGGATATCAAATACTGGAATTGAAAGTGCCAAAAAAGAATTGGAGGGTACCTCATTTTCCTTCACCTTACGAGGCAATGCATCTGCAACCCAATTCTCCTTACAAGGTTTATAAACCACCTCAAAATCATAACCCAGAAGTTTGATGAGGTACGCCTGCTATTTTGGGGTTTGTATAACTTGTTGCATCAAGCTCTTAAGACTTTGTTGATCAGTTCGGATCACAAATTTCTTTCCCAACAGGTATTGTCTCCATTTTTTAACCGCTTCCGTTATTGCAAACAATTCCCCGGAGTATGCCGAAGCACGTTGCATCCTGGGGTAGAGCTTTTTGCTTAAATAGGCCATTGGATGGCATTTTTGAAGCAATACGACACCTATCCCAATTCCAAAGGCATTCGTTTCAATGATGAATGCCTCTAAAAAATTAGGTAAAGCTAGTACCGGTGCATCAGTGAGAGTTGACTTCAACTTGATAAATGACTGTTCTGCAGAATCGTTCCAGGCAAAAGAGTTCTTTTGCAGCAAGGATGTGAGTGGAGCTACAATCATTGCATAGCCTTTAATAAACCTTCTATAGTAACCTAATAACCCCAGAAATCCCCTTAATTGCGAAACGGCCATTGGTCTCGGCCATTCCCACACTACCTTAACCTTAGATGGATCAGGTTCCACACCTATACTTGAGATAACATGACCCAAGTATTCTATACACTCATGTCCAAACAAACATTTCTCAAACTTGGCATATAAGGCATTAGTCTTTAGACAGTGCAAAACTTCCAACAAATGCTCCACATGTTCAGAAATAGTTTGACTATAAACAAGAATATCATTGAGAAAAATTACCACAAACTTACGAAGGAAAGGCTGAAAAATTGAGTTCATTAGCATCTGAAAGGTCGATGGTGCATTTGTAAGCCCGAAGGCCATGACCAAGAACTCGAAATGTCCATTATGCATTCTGAATGCAGTTTTATGGACATCTTCTTCAGCTATCCGTACTTGGTGTTAACCGGATCGTAAGTCGATTTTGGAAAAGATTGATGCTCCGTGCAGCTCGTCGAGTAGCTCATCAACTGTGGGAATTGGAAAACGGTCCTTTATGGTTATTTGGTTCAAGGCTCTATAATCGACACAAAACCTCCAAGAGCCATCCTTCTTTTTCACAAGTAAAACCGAAGAAGAAAATGGACTTTTGTTGGGTCTGATTACTCCTTTTTCCACCATCTCTTGAACCAATTGCTCGATTTCCTGTTTCTAATAGTGTGGGTAATGGTACGGTCGAACGTTTACTGGAGTTGAAGTGGGTAGAAGATGAATTTGATGTTCGATGTCACATAGTAGAGGTAACGTGTCCGGTGGTGTAAATATTGCAGAGAATTGGTCAAGGATATGAGAAATTGGAGATGGCAGATTCGATGTTTTAACTAAGGGCATTATAACACCGGTAGTGTCATGGACCATTAATTGAAAGAAAGCCCCAACTCCATCAGTAAAGTGAAAACGGTCCAGCTGATTATGATAGATGGGCTCTAGTCCAAAGCTCTAGTTACCTTGTAAGACCACATGTTGTCCTTGCCATTAGAAGTCCATAGTTAATTCCTAGTAATCCATCACCACACGACCTAACAAAGAAAGCCACTGGGCAAAATGAAGAAGTCAATGTTGAAGCAGATATTATTCAAATGCAGAGAAAGATTTGGGCACATCCCTTGACATTGCAACTCCTCGCCATTCCCAACCATCACCTGAAAGGCTGAAGAGGGAGTGATATCTAAATTCAAAAACTTAGCCGCACGTTCTTGAATAAAATTATGTGTTGAACCACCATCAATGAGGACTTGGACCCTTTAACCTTGCAACAACCCTGTTAAACGGAAGGTGCTAGGGATTCGGTGACCTACCAAAGAATGAAAACTAATCGCTGGAGTATCCAAAGGCGGAGTGGACTCCATTGTGGTAACCACTGTTGAGATCTCTATTTCATCATCCGACAGTAGTAAGAATAACTCTGACTTGCAACGGTGGCCCGGATGAAACTTTTCATCGCAGTTAAAACAAAGGCCCTTCTCACGCCGTTCTTGCATTTGAGTGGCATTTAATTTTTGAATGGGAATAGAAGAATTAGGAGATCGTCGTGGCCATATGGTCTTTTGTGGTGTCGGCAATAATGGTGGAGCAGCAGGCGTGGGAGTTGTTTGTTTCGAATTGTCCCAAGGTTTGTATGAGTTGCGATTTGGCATGCGAGACTCAGATAATTTATCTTCTTGTAAGCGGGCAAGACCAATAGCCTGGGTAATATTTTGTGGGCAAAATGCTAAGACCTCACGACGAATTTCCGGACGAAGACCGGAAGTGAAACAGCTTAGGAGAAAAGAGTCAAGAAGGCCTGCTGTTTGATTTGAAAGGTTTTCAAATTTGGATTGGTATTCCAAAACTGAACCTGTTTATGTGAGCTTTGATAGTTGTCCTTGGAAATCTTCAAACTCTGTAGGTCAAAATCGGACCTCCAAATCCTTGAGAAAGGAATCCCAAGAATGAATTCGATTGTTCTGCTTCATCCATCGATACCAAGAGAGAGCTTCACCGTCCATATGGAAGGAAGAAATGGTGAGTCGTTTGTCATAAGTAGTCTCATGGTAATCAAAGAATTGTTGAGCTTTGAAAATCCACCCATGCGGATCAGTGCCGTCAAATCTGGGAACATCAAGTGGAAACGGTTTGAAAGGAAGACCTTGGTTATTTGGACGTCGGGTAGAGCTGTCACAACGAGCATCTGTGTTTGGGAGTGAAGACTCTTCGCCAGCCAAAGATTGTTTATTACGAACAGCTTGGTCGATTTTGGCCTCCATGGTAGTGAGTTTCGTTGTGAGATCCTTTAAGAAAGATGAGAGGGCGATCAACTGCTCATCTTGAGAAGTTTAGATTGAAGAGAGCTTCGACACTGCTTCATCCAGTGCACGGAGTCGAGTGCCTTCAGCCATGGAGTAGTTAATGAAAGCACCAATTAATAGAACAGAGTATAATGCTAATTCGAGGTTAGCAGCCTCTAGAAGAGAGAAGAAGAAGAGCAAATTTTGTTTGATAATTTTCTGTTGTTCTCTTAAGCTGTCGTCAGCCTTTTTTAAAAACAAAGAAACAACTTCAAAACAGAAATCTAATAATAACCGACAAAGTTATAACCATCCCAAAGGAATCCCAAAATAGAATTCATTCACTGGTCGTCAACTTCGTGAGTCACTCAGTGCTTCCAGTTATGTCCACATTTTCTATGGTCAAGTAGTCTTGGACCCATGCAGGAGGCTTGGTGACCCTTTTGGATTTAGGCCTCAAGTTTAAACTCTTGCTCCTATCAGAACTTGACATTAGTAAGAACAAGTCCATCGTTAAGCTTAACCTCTTCATCTAAAGAGTCTCCTCATAATGAATCAATGGAGTCAGCTTAGTTACGCAGAAGTGAGCATGGTAGAATTCCTAGACGTCTATTTGAAATTGAGGGAGAGGTTACACTGCCATTGGTTCTATTTGTTGGGGATCCGATCATAGTGAAAGAAGCTATGAAAAAGCAGGAATGGAGAGATGCAAGGGAAGATGAATTGATGTCCACACAACGCCAATAAGACGTGGGAGCGAACTGATCCTCCCCAAGGTAAAAATTATATTGGATTAAAGTGGATTTTTAAATCAGTGTTCTTACCTGATGGCAGTATTCAAAAGCATAAAGCACAATTAGTAGCAAGGGGATATGCTCAACAACAGGGGGTCGACTATAAGAAAACCTTCTCACCGGTAGCTCGATTTGAAACCGTTCGACTTATTTTGGCACCAACAGCTCAAAAGCAATGGAAAGTTTATCAGTTTGATATTAAGTCAGCCTTCTTAAATGGAGAATTACATGATCATGTGTATAAAAGTCAGTCGCTGGATTCGAAAGTTCAAGCAAACTAGACTAAGTGCTTTGGTTGAAGAAGCCACTCTATAGGCTCAAATAGGCCCCAAGAGCATGGTATCATAAAATTGACGAGTTCTTTCGCTTAAAAGGCTTTGAGAAGAGTATACAAGAACCAACCTTGTACGTTAAGAAGCAAGGTATGAGTGATTTATTGATAGTAAGTTTATATGTTGATGACATGATTTACACTAGTTCATCAAATCAGCTTATATCTGAATTTAAAAGCTCCATGAAGTCAATGTTTGAGATGAAAAATTTAGGTGAATTGCATTACTTCTTGGGGTTAGAAGTTATTCAAAGCAAGGAAGGAATATTAATTTCCCAAAAGAAGTACGTTGATGATAATATGAAGAAATACAATATGAAGGATTGCAAAAAAGCCATTACACCTATAAATATCAACAAGAAACTACAAGCGGACGATGGAATCGAGCAAGCCGATGGTGGTTAGTATCGAAGTCTAATTGATCTTCTTAAATATGTGACATATTCACATCCAGACATCAGCTTCTTAGTACGTATACTCTTTAGATTTATGCGTCAACCTACTAAGCACCATTTCAATTCAGCTAAGAGAGTACCTCCATACTTGGTTGGAACAAAGGATCTAGGGATATGGTACCAGAAAGCAATTTCGTTCAGCCTTAAAGGATATTGAGACAGTGATTGGGCAGGAGCTGTTGATGATCGAAGGAGCACATCGGGAAGCTGCTTCACTTTTGGGTCGGGAATTGTTTCGTGGAGCTCCAAAAAAACAAGCTATTGTGGCTTTGTTTTCACATAAGCTAAATGTTTTGCAATAACTTCAGTAGCATGTCAAGTAGTATGGCTAAGGAGAATTTAATGTGACTTGGGTTATGAGCCAAAAGAAGCTACTGCCTTATTTTGCGCAAGCAAATCATCAGTAATGTTAGCAAAGAATCCTGTCTTTCACTGCAGGACCAAACATATTGAGAATAAGCATCAATTTATTAGGGAGCTAATAGCTAAAAGGGAAGTTCTATTGTTAAGTTGCCAGAAAGATCAATAAGTTGCAGACCTTCTCACCAAGAACTTACCACAAAAGAAGCATGAAGAGTTCTGTGTTCAATTGGGGCTCTCCAAATTTGAACGAAGGGGAAATGTTGGAAGAAGTAGCTACTTTGAATCTTTAGGAATTTCTTTTGTTATCTCGTTAGAATCAAATAAGGTATATGATCTTTTGTCGTTGTACTTCCTAATTTTTTCATAGAACGTTGAGAGTTTTGTGCTCAACAAATATCATTTTCCACACGTTTATGTTTCGTTGTAAGGTCTATTTATTATTTAATAGGCTCCTCTTCAGCTTCAATAATATGAATGATTATTAACAACGTGTCCCTCCTTTTATCGCTTTTCTTTAATTTTGTCCAACATATTCAACTCAATTATTAGATTCAACTTAAATTAAATTTGCTTTAAGAGATAGATTGAGTTATCATATCAATATCATGAATATTTTATAATTTTAACAAAAATTTAAGAGAATAATTTTTTAAATTGAAAAACATGATTTTTTATAATTGTAAAAAATTAAGAGAATGAAATTATAAATTAAAAAACACAAAAGGGATTTTTAAAATTTTATTAAATCACAAAAAATTATGTGTCTTATATTCATATTTTTAATTTTAATCTGATATAATTTATTTATTTGTTCATTTTAAAATACTTTTACATTTTTTTTTGTTATGTCTTTTATAAATTAATTTAATCTTCATAAAAGGAACAGACCAACCGGCTGCAAGGATCATCTTGCTATTAACAGAATAACAGTCTCTTCTGACTAAAACTTTTGACAACTTCGCAATTTTGGTCCCAAGCACGCGATATTTCTTAGAAAGATTGAAAGGAACTCTCGGACTATAAAATTCGAGAATAGATTGGCATTTGGGAAAGAAAAAGAAAAAGAAAAAAGCGCCATTCACTTAAATTTCCAGTTTGTCTTCTTTGTCATAATATCAAACTCGACATCATCGTTTTCTAGCAAATTACTTCACCTACATAATACAATTGATTTAAGACAGTTTGAAATATCTCCCCTTGTTTTCTTGCTCCTGTCGTTTTCTTCCATCGCAAAGCTCTCACTACAGACAATCTGCTTTTGTCAAAGTTCGCTTTCCTGACGGCTTCTTCTCCTCTGAATACACCATTAGACAATGCTCGATCCTGCAAGTCGCAGTAATTTCTGAGAGAGTACAAGACATGGCAGCTTCTAAATTTACGAACAAACCGTGTATTTCTGTTTTCTTTATGTTCTTTCAGTTTTGGTTGCAGCTAGTAGCAGCAGCTTCTCATCAGTCACTGGTTAATCATCTTCCGGGGTTTCAGGGGCCGCTTCCTTTTTATTTTGAAACTGGGTGAGTTTCGCTGACAAATCTTTAGTTTCAGGAAAGTGAAAAATCTTCATCAGGGTGTTGATGTTAAGCTTCTAACAACCTATAATTTACAGATATATTGGTGTCGGAGAGTCAGAGGACGTTCAACTCTTTTACTACTTTGTCAAGTCACAAAGGAATGCAAAAGATGACCCTCTTTTGTTTTGGATGACCGGTGGCCCCGGCTGTTCTGGTTTCTCCGGTCTTGCTTTTGAAATCGGTAACGAATTATAAGAATCAAGTTTTGATCAATTAGCAGATAATACCGTTTCTGGTCATTACCTTGCATGTAATAAGCAAAAAAGGCAGCTGAAGAGTCTGATAGATTGGTCATTATTGCACATATGTAGGTCCACTAAATTTCCAGGATGTGGAGTTCAACGGGAGCTTACCCACACTGGTGTTCAATCCATACTCATGGACACAGGTGATGGTTACTTTCTAGCAGATTAATGACCAGACGTAGCCTCAGTGAGAAATTCACTGTCTCTTGACATGTACTCAGGTTTCCAACATAATATTTATGGATATGCCTGTTGGGACTGGGTTCTCCTACGCAAGAACATCCGAAGCCTCCCATTCCAGTGACTATTTACTAATCTCCCAGGCCGATGAATTCCTGAGAAAGGTAATAAAAAACACTGTACCTGTACCTGTTCTTGTTTTATACTGATAAGTTCCGATTGCTTTATTCTTACAGTGGCTAAAGGATCATCCAGAGTTTATCTCGCATCCGGTTTATATCGGTGGAGACTCCTACTCTGGCCTCACCGTCCCACCTGTAGCTAAGAAGATCTCCGATGGTATGGAACAATAGAACAAACAAGCGTTTTGTACTTACTTTTGTGTTTGATTTTGCGACTTCTTGTTTCGTGTTCGTGCAGAGAACGAGGCCGGAAGCACACCGCCGATAAACCTCAAGGTCTGCTCTCTATTATTCTAATAATGTTTTCATGGACAATACACAAGACAGAGAGAATCACTCCATTATTAGATTTTATAAGATTTGATTAACGTCACGAGGCAGACTAATAATAACTGATTAGGACTAATAAGATTTTTTAATTTTTTGTATGGGTAGTGAACTTATTCAGATTAATTAATTAATTTATTATTAATATGTATTTTACACTTTAAATGTGCTTCTAAATAATTGTTTGAATTATAATTAAAAAACAATGTAGAAATTACATAATGCAAAATTTACTTAAAATAAGGGTTTAATTAGGTTTTAAACCCAAAAAAAAGTATTTAAAAACTTGAAAATAGGCTTGAAATACTTATATCAATTCACAATATTTTCAGGGGATCCTAGTTGGGAATGCAGCGACAGAACCCAACCTGGAGACTAACTCGAGGGTTCCATATGCTCATCGAATGGGACTTATTTCTGATGAGCTATACCAGGTAGTCATCACTGAACTAAATTCAGAGGTCTGATCAACTAAGTGACAGGAATTAATTCCACTAGTTAATTGTTCCAGTTACTGAAAAGCAGTTGTGGAGGGAACTACTTCTACGCAGATCCAGGCAACGTTGAGTGCGCGAAACACGTGCAGACATATTACAAGGTAACCCTCTCTATGTTTCTGTTCGGAACCATGGTTATGATCATTCACATTCTGTTAAAGATGTTCTGCTTCGGAAACAGTGTATTGCTGGAATTAACACTCCTCAGATCTTGGAGCCCTTGTGCGCTTTTGCTTCCCCAAGACCAGAACAAGTACCCGACGAGCCGAGACCTCTTTCTCGGGACCTCCTTCAATTGGAGCAGATACTCCCTACGTTTGGCTGTCGTGTAAGTAACTCCATAATCTTCGTTTTGACTTGTCTTCTTTATTCTGTTCTGATTTTCACTTTTTACATTTTTTTTTCAGAATTATGGGTATTTATTATGTAAATATTGGATGGATAACAAAAACGTCCAAAAAGCTCTGCACATAAGAGAGGTAAGTGATCAGATTCTTGAAAAATTAAAATTAACATATAATTGTTCAGGTCATTCTGTTAATCATTATTTCTAGTGCTCAAATTCATGAATCATTATTTGTCTGACTTTCTCAATTTAACTTCTTTTTCATCTAATTAATAATTATTTGTCGTATCATAATTAATAATTATAAAATTGACTAAGAATGAATTTATAATAAAATATAGAACACACTCGAACGTTTCGAAACATTTAAATTGAACTTTTAATGGAAAACTTAACAAAATTATATTTTCATATATAATTTATTTTATTCTTATTTATTTTTTGATATGAAATAATTCCGGTTATAAATTTTCAACCAAATCAGTAAGAAAGTAACACCGAAACTAAATTGAAGCAGGGTACAAAGGAGGAATGGCTGAGATGCAATTACGGAGTACTTTATGCAATTAACATCCGCAGAAGTTTACAGTACCATCTCTTCCTTGGAAAGAAAGGTTATCGAACACTGGTCTACAGTGGTGACCATGACTTGGCTATACCCTACGTGGGAACTCAGGAATGGATAAGGTCTTTGAATTACTCCATCGTGGACGATTGGCGGCCGTGGCTTGTGGATGGCCAAATTGGAGGGTATGTCCCAATTCTAAATCTTACCAGGTAGATTTGTAAGATTTTGTTCCCTGTAATTCCACAAACACGGCATGAGCTTTTTACAATGGCTTCAGGTACACCAGGACTTACTCTAACAAGTTGACATTTGCGACCGTGAAGGTATGTATACATTACAGGGGATGATCAGAATGAACTGTGTTCTTTTACACAGTACAATAGAGTTCGTTTCTGATCGTTTTTGGCCTTTTACAGGGGGCAGGCCACACTGCTCCAGAGTACAAGAGAGCAGAAGCTTTTGCCATGTATTCGAGGTGGATATCTGAAGAGCCTATGTAACTTTATCTCCCACCTATGCAGAGACCTGACACAATTTGTGGTGTAATTGTAATAAATTGGCGTATGATTTGATGATATAACTACGATAAATGTTAGAATAAAAAGTAAGAACATAATCACATAAATCATGATAAATAGGATCTTTGCATATGCATTTAAAATAACAACAATCGCGTATTTGGATTATCATTGTAGTTCCACCGATTAAAAAATGTTTTTCTGCAGATACTCTTATTTGGATTTTTAAAAAAAAGATATTCAACTTATTTTTTTGTATTTGGTTTTAAACTCAAAATTTTATTTAAAGAATAATGACCATAATACTCCTCATAGGTGTATGTGATTCATTATCTCCCACTCATACATGATTGGTTTTAATTTAATTATAAAAAACTCTGCAGTTCTCGTATTTGTTCAATAATCAGTGTGATCAGCATATGAAGATAACACATTGCCATATATCTGTTAGGAGTATATGACATCTCGATTAACAAATTGATCCTAAGACTTATGTATCCTTGAGTAGACATTGTATATTATACCTTAGGTCATATCTCGCATTTTCACTTTCTTTTGATCTCATTTATTTTTCTTGTGTCATGACTGTATTCAAGTTCTCTATTAAAGAGACGATGACTATCTATGAATACTTTTCATGGGAGTCAATGATCTAAATAAATGACTTTCCTCTATTATCAATTTTCTTTTGAATTAAATTTAATTTGTTTTCCTATAATTATTTCATAGGAACGCATCTTGCATGATCTTTTGGCAATGACCTAAAATAGCAAACCTTAAATTCAATTCTAAAAAATGAAACAAGAGTCATAAGGGTATATGATGAGGTTCTTCTCAACCTCAAGGGTCTCACACAATGTAAGATGAGATCTTGAGACTTAAATTAATCCTTTTTGTGATCAGTTTTGCACACATGGTACAAGTCATGTGTTACGGTATTTACCCACTTTGCTTAACTTGAACATCTTTCATTCAAGAAATACCATACAGATGACAGTTCATACATACTTAATGTTTAACTTGAGTCTCCTTATCTACTCAAAACCTGTTCATAACTCACATCTGACAGCATAAGATAGATATAGTGATCATTAAATCACTTTGAATCAATTTCTTTGCGGCATTTATGGTTTAAGTTTTTTGCTCTCAGTTATCACCTAGATGATAAACTTTAAACATGTCTCATCTCTAGCGAGCATAAACATCAAAGGTGATTTCCTGTGTGAGATGGTCAATCTCTAATCTCTCATATACTTGTGATTCATCCCAAAATATATTTATGCAAAACACATATATTAATGAATCAAATGATACACAATGTATAATCTTCATCATACATTATATCCAAAATATGACATTATAATAAGTGAAAATACACAGAGAAATATTTATAAGTACATTTCAACATCTACGCAGTCTTAGTGACTTTACATGCCCAATGTATACATCTCTGAAAATTGGCTTTGTCATTGGGTATATCATCATATCTCGTGTAGATATATATTTCATGTTCATTTCTCTTCGTGCAACTATATCTTTCATATAATTATATTTGGTATCTATATGCTTTGTCTTACAATAAAATTTGGAGCCTTTAGTATAAGTGATTGTAGCTTGACTATCACAATTGATAGTCACTAGATTAACTTCGCTTTTAATAACTCCCAAATGCACTAAGAATCGATGAAGCCATATAGCCTCTTGTACTGTAATTGAAAATGCTATAAATTCAACTTCCATTGTGGATAATACAACGCAAGATTGTTTCTTACTTTTCCATGATATTGCTCCATTGTTTAGTAAGAATACATATCTTGAGGTCGATTTTCTTTCATCTAAACCTCCTTCCTTGTCTGCATCTTTATACCCTTGTATACGTAAATTATTGCCTTGATAACATAATGTATAGTCTATAGTTCCCTTTAGATACCTCAATATTCTCTTTATTGCTTTCTAATGTGCTTGGCCTAGATTTGATTGATATCTACTCATCATCCCAACAGCATAACAAATATATGGTCTTGTACACATCATTGCGTACATAAAACTTCCAACTGCACTGGAATAGGGAACATTCTTTATTTGTTCCCGTTCTTGTAGCGTTGACGGGCAATTGCTCTTACTAAGGCCTTCATTTTTAGCAATAGGACTATCAATTGGTTTGAAAATTTTCATACATAATCATTTAAGAATTCTTTGAATGTATATCGCTTGTGAAAGCGATAACAATATCTTCGAACGATCTCTTGAAATCTTGATTTCAAGAATGTATGTCGTGTAACGCCCCATATTAGGGGTTAGGATATTAAGAAAATTTAGTACATTTTATGCTTTACATATTTGAATATTGGCTTATTGTGCATAAGCATTTTGAACACATACAATAATTGTACATGCATTCATGACATTTTTCGGGTAAATTGGTTTTTAACTGAAAATTATGGATTTATTTTGGCATGTATTAAATATGATGTGGCAATTTTTGTACATTTCGAGCATTTTAGAAATTTTTGGTGAATTATTTTTGAGTTGAAAATTTATTTGGAGAGTCATATTATTATTTCAGAATTTTGGTGAATTTTAGGAATTTTTCTGAAAATTTTGAGTATTTATAGATAACAGAAATTAAGGAATAATACAATAAAATAAGAGACCT
Organism: Erythroxylum mucronatum; assembly: GCA_027563825.1. Classification (NCBI taxonomy): domain Eukaryota; kingdom Viridiplantae; phylum Streptophyta; class Magnoliopsida; order Malpighiales; family Erythroxylaceae; genus Erythroxylum; species Erythroxylum mucronatum. Next base: position 3,534,374 of record JAOSBP010000002.1, on the reverse strand, counting down.
ATTAAATCGTGACAAATGACGCAATTATCTTGAGACAAGTGGTGTGCATGCGTAGTGATAAGTGGTTGTTTGGGTTGAGAGACATGTACACATACATGCACGACGCCACATACTAGTGTAAAGCTTTCTTGGTTGCTATTTCTTCCCACCGATAGTTCTGGCATAATACAGAAATTCTCTTATTTTTAAAAACCAAATCCAGTTCATATATAGTTGTTGTTTCTTTCCACCGAAGCTCCTTCATTACTGTTTATCTTGAAAATTCTGTGGAACATCCGTTGTGGAATCTTTGTGCCTTGATTCACTCTTACTGCTGCACATATCTAGGTTAGTAGTTTTGATAATGAATCTTTTCTAGTGTATATATATATGCATGCATGAGTTTTAGACTAGTAGTTTCGGTGATACTCTGTTCTTTTCTTATTAATAAGCATGAATGTTTTTGACAAGTTTTGACTGAACTAAATGTATGTGGGAGTTAGAAGAGTCATTAAAGTTGTATAGAAAGAGTGTAAAATTTTGGAGAAAAACAAATACTCGATGAACTCATTATCTGAAAATTTACTGTACATACGTGAATTATATGCTTGTTTTTGTTGCTGAACACGCGTGGATTTATGGGAGATGAAGTTGGTGAGGTTTTGATATTGGGATGAGGTAAATGAAGTGTAAGAATAGATAAAGAAAATGAAAGGTAATGCAGTGGAGAAAAATATGAACTTTTGAAAGTTTACCGTAGAGAGAGAGTGAGAGTAAGCGGAAGGGTGGTTTTCGGTTTTAATGATAAACACTAGATAAGTTTGCCTTTGAGTTGTTTTAGGGTTGTAGTGGAGTAAAAGGGCAGAATTGATAAGTATGAATGAATAAATCAGTAGGAAGATTAGTGAAGAAGTTAAAGAAAAAAATTTCAGAATCGCGACAGTGAAGTAAGGACAATGAAAATCGCGATCGCGAGAAAGCATTTAGGCAGTTCGCAGTCGCGAGCTATAGCCCGTGCGACCCGGTACTGCTTCTGTGAGACTCGCGATCGCGAGCCGTCCCTTACGTCTCCTTGCTTGCGATCGCGAGCCTGTTTCTGCTTCTGTTGAGTTTTTTTATTTTTGTTTTAAATTGAATTCTTCCACTCTTTTGATCATATCTTTGTCATCCAACCTCCGAATGACCTGATTCTCGAAGCATCGGATTCAAAAGAAAATTTTCTACCTCTCCATGTGAAATGGTGAATTTTCATATTTAATTGAAAATTAGGGATTGAATAAATTTGAGTTGTGAATTATGGAATAGAGTTAAGAATTTTGGAATAAATCCCGAAATTTGTCATGAACATGCATTATACATATTCAATATACATTAGTGAATTTTTAATCATACATAATAGTGATTTGTATATGTGTTAACCGTTATAGAGGAACAACCACTTTCAGATATTGCCGGGACTTTGAGGCAATAAACAGTAAGGGCGCTTTAAGTAAGTAATTTAGGCGGTAATTTTGTGAGTGACCTCAGATGGCCTCACTTTGATTTATTTAAAATTGATATTGATAAATGTGTACTGAATTGTGTTGATTCCGGACAATGTTTGTCCGAGACGTTCGATGCATGTTGATATCATTGGAAGTGTTATTTGCTTGCACATGAAATGTCTGAAATGACCTTGTTTTGTTTTAAAACTGCTGAGTCCTAGTTGTGGGTAAATAGGCATGCCTATAAGGGTCTGCAGCTGCTCCTGTGACATTTTGATGCCGAGACTTCGGTCTCTCCTGGACACTTTAGTGTCGAGACTTCGGTTTCTCCTGGACACTTTTGTGTCAAGACTTCGGTCTCTCCTGTATAAGTCCCGTTACCCGCCTCTGTAAATGGATTTGCAGTCCTGATATCTGTTTGACAAAAACTGTATTATGATTATGACGGGTTTATACCCTTTTGTGATATTCAGTTTTGATAAGTATAAAAATAACTGTTCTGAAATACGTTTTGTTTGATTAAATGTTAGATAATCTCTTAATGCATGCATATGTTGTTATATGACTCGGTATGATAAATTATTACGTCATGTTTAGATTAGTTATTACTCACTAAGCTATATGCTTAGCACGGTGGATTTGCCCCGTGTAGGTTCAGAACGAA
>JAOSBP010000002.1:3510610-3520909 GCA_027563825.1 Erythroxylum mucronatum | reverse complement strand
TTATTGAAGCTGTAAAAGTGACTTCTTTGTCTATTTCCTTTCCGGCGGCGTCTCATTTCGTCGGCAAGTTAAGTTTTTCTTATCTCTCAGCAGATACGCATGTCGAATCTGATTCAGACAATAACTGTCGTTTCTATCATTGCTATTAATAATGTGGGAGATTAAGACAAATGTTCAATCGTTAAAAAAGAATACAACATGAAGCGGTCGTCTAGTTTAAAACCTTTTATTGATTTTTTAATTACAATTTTATTTATGTTAAAATAGTTAACACATAATAAACTAGGAATAAATTTGCGTATTATTTGACCTCTCCAAATTTTATAGCAGAATTCATAATAGATGTTGCTATTAAAACTATGACAATTAGGTTATGTTTGACTAGGTGATTATTAATGAAACGAAATAAAATGTAATAGTATTCTTTTGTTTGAAGCGAGGGCTTATAAGTTATAATAAAATGAAATAAAATAAAGCAATAGGGGAGAGTTTCATATTACATATCATTCCATCATAAGCAGTAAAAATAAGTTACCTCCAATTTGAAGGATTTAAGATAAAATATAAAATAATAAACAATATATCACTATATTATGTTATGAACGCTTCTTCCAAACAATATTTTACTATATTACATTATGAATCATTCTATTCCTGCAAACAACAAGTTTCTAATATTATATTCATTTATATTCCATTATATTATAAATCATTTTATTCCATTCAATTCTATTAAAAATCTTACGTCCAACCAATTAAAGCCTTACAGGGTGTTTGGTTCACTTGCTAGAATAAATAAGGAATGGAATGATTATTTTTAAGAATAGAATAGATGAGGAATGTAATGGAATAGGTAGTACTTAGTTTGATTTATTCATAAGAATTTCTAATGATGATGTATGCGAATGTTTGGTTTGAAAACATAAATTTGAGATGACAAAGGAATAACTAACAAAAAAAACAAAAATATTCATTATAGTCTCCACTATTATTATTATTTATTATTGTTATTATCATCATCATCATCATTAATAATAATAATAATAATAATAATAATAATAGTAATAATAGTAGTAGGGAGAAATATTGCCCTTATCTATTCTGCATTTCAAGATAGAAGAAGGTATCTTTAACTATTCTTAAAAGTGTAGAAATAACTAAACATGTGATTAGTTATTCTATATGTTATTTTTTAATCAAACAAAGAAATAACTATTTATTAGGAATGTATCAGTAATATAATCGCTATTCCACGTAACCAAACATGCCATTAGTTAATTACATGTAAATCAATAAAAAAATTATTCTCATGGTTAATTCATATGATCAAATTTACTTGATTATATATTTTTATTAGTTTATATATACCCTTGTTAATTATGTATGTTATATTAATTCTTATGTGAAATTCTAGTTAAAGATATTTTTGCAGAAAAAGTCAAAATTATAATTTTTAAAATTAATAAAAATTAAAATTCATGAGAATTCTATATTTTTAAATGTAAAGTTCAACTAACAAAAAGATAAGATGTCCATAGAAAATCTTAAGTTCTGCTCGTAAATTTGGGCTAGGGAAGGTTTATTCTATTATAACTTTAATAATAGATTTTACTAATATTTATAATTTTATTTAAAAATATAGTTATAAGAATTATCCAATCTACTGTACAAAAATTATATTTAAGATAAGTAAAGATTACATTGGGCTATTTTGAATGCTTATCAAAAGCCCTATACTATCGAGGAAAAGACGACTTGTCGTTTCCTTCCTTTTCAAACACAGCTAGGAATCAGGTACACTAATGACTTCTGGCTTTAACTTATAATTAACGTTTCTGTCGTTTGCGTCTGCCATGTGTCTCAACTTCTTTAAACGACGGCGTATGACCCAATGCTCTTAGTTAGCGCTAAAACCCTCAAGAACCGAACTCGCACACCGCGACCCCCCTAGTGTGATAACTGTGATGGTCTCCTCTCCTTCTCTTCGCCTTCGATGCATCGTTTACTTTCCCGGAAACATAAATCCGAAAACGAAATAACTTTGCCGATCTTCTCCTGAGCTTCGATCTTAACCCAGCCGAAATGGTGGAAGCTGTTTACCGGAACAGCTCAATCGACTGGAGGCCGTCAGCCGTTGTAGCTCTAGCCACCAGCGTCGACGACTCTCAGGTCGCCGCCGCTCGTGAGGACGGCACGCTCGAGATTTGGCTTGTTTCTCCTGGCGCCGTCGGCTGGCACTGCCAGCTGGTGCTTAACTCATACTCTATATGTTTTGAGTTTTCATAACGTGTGTTGTTAAGTGAGTTTAGTCTCCTTAATGAGGTGCGTTTTCTTTATTGATCTTATCTGTAGACTATTCAAGGAGACCATGATTCCAGAGTTTCGTCTCTTGTGTGGTGCCGAGCTGGCTCTAGAGGCCTGCCTTGTGGGAGGTTGTTCTCTTCTAGTATTGATGGTTCAATTTCGGAATGGGATCTTTTTCATTTGAAGCAGAAGGTGAAAGTTTTGTGACTGTATCTGCTTAGATTTAGTTTCGTCAATCTTTAACGAGGACTCGGGATGTATATTATGTAGTAGCAAGAATGAATTTGAATATTTGGCAGAATTTAAGCTGGTTCTGTTGGCGATCAATTCAAAACTACGAGCTTCGGGATGAATCTAGGTGGATGATTAATCCAAATACGTTTGAGAGTGTATATAAATTTGTGGATAGGGAAGCATTGACGTTCTGGAACAATTTAAACTGCTTTATTAAGATTGACCATATCCTTTACTTCTTGATAATTTATTGAGTTATCGATGTTCTTTATTCGCATATGCAGAATGTGCTAGAGTCTATTGGGGTTTCAATTTGGCAGATGGCTGTAGCACCTTCTAATAATATGATGATTCATACAGAATCAGAGTCCCGTTGTCTTGGAAATGGATACCTAAAACATAATAATGATCGTAGTGATTATGAATCTAGTGACAGTGACGGTGATAGTGGAGATGATTGTGATTCAGATAACCTTCATAAACTATCAGTTGTCGAGAATCCACGTGCTGCAATTGCTTGCGATGATGGCTGCGTCCGGCTTTACACGGTTCCTGATTCAGATGAATTGATATACTATAGAACATTGCCCAGGGTCAGTGGTGAGATATTTGAATCCTTGTCTTTGCTATCTCATGTTACTGCTATAGCTTTTATGGATTTGATTTTGATAATATTTTTAAATTATAGGCCGCATACTAAGTGTGACATGGAGTCCTGATGCAAATAGAATATATTCGGGGAGTAGTAACGGGTGAGTTTATCTGATCACATGTGTTTACTAAGATAATATGGTTACTGTATTTTGAGTTCATGTATAACTTGTGATAAAGTTAACAATCGGCCTCATTGAACTTGCTGAAGCTTGTTATGCTTGCACTGCAGGGTATTTACTTTCATTAAGCTTTTAAACAGGGTGAGTAATGCACAAGAACCTGCCCTTGTATCCTATCTTATGCATGCCTTACTCCTTGCAGGTTTATAAGGTGTTGGGATGCTAAAATGGGTCATGAGATATACAGAATAACAGTAGGGCTTGGTGGTTTGGGGAGTGGGCCTGAACTTTGTGTATGGTCACTTCTGGCACTGAGGTAGGAGATGAAATACAACTGGTCTAATGCAGCTTTGTTTACCTTCTAATCTTTGTTGTTAGTTTTACAAGCACTTTTAATAATTGGTTATTGTCAAATTCAGGTTTGGTACCCTTGTTAGTGCTGACAGTAATGGCAGTGTTCAGTTTTGGGACGATCAGCAAGGAACACTTTTGCAGTCACATTCTTCTCACAAAGGTGATGTGAATGCACTGGCAGCTGCTCCAACGCATAATAGGGTGTTCTCTGCAGGTTCAGATGGTCAGGTATAGATGTTAGAACCATTTGAAGATAAAATTTTTGGGGAATTTTAATCTGACTTTTTTTTTCCAATTTCTTTGGAAGAATTACTCCTTGAACATGTCTGAAAAAATATAGTATCTTGAAACATTAATTTTAAATTGCTTTGTTATGTAGGTTATTCTTTATAAGCTTTCCAGTGAGAGAATTGGATCCAGTGATGACACATCACCTTCTAATATGTCCAAGAAATGGGTGTATGTTGGTTATGTACGGGCTCATACACATGATGTAAGAGCTTTGACAGTAGCAGTACCAATCAGTCATGAAGGTGTGCTATGTTTTCACTACATAATTATGTTTTATCGATATTTCTATTTTGCTTGCTTGTAGATGCTTAAAACTTTTCTTGAACTGTGTACTTATATTTTGGAAATACTTTTTGATTATCAGATCCTTTACCTGATGAAAAGGCAAAAAGGTTACGCTCTAAGAAGAGGCCAATAGACTTTAGTTACCATAAGTGGGCACGTTTGGGAGTCCCCATGCTTATCTCTGCTGGTGATGATACAAAGCTCTTTGCCTATTCTGCCAAGGAGTTTTCAAGGTTCTCACCACATGACATATGCCCTGCACCTCAGAGAGCTCTTATCCAGTTGGTTCTAAACACTTTATTTGACCATAATGCTTTGCTACTAGTGCAAGGGTCCTGCACCTTAAATATTCTTTCTGTTTGCGTAAAAAATGGAGCTTTGCCTGTTATGGGCTCTGGCCCATCTAAGGGTTGTGCATCTACAGATTTGGTCGCTCAAATTAAGACTAAAGCATCAAGTAAGATCATAAGCAGTGCCATTTCTAATGCAGGGACAATATTGGCTTATTCGGACCATCTTAAACCCAAACTTTTTGAACTAAAGAAAAATGAGGCTGGAAAAGGTGCTTGGATTGTTAGGAAAAGGAAACTTCCAAGTGAAGTGCCATCTGCACATTCCATGGTTTTTAGTTCTGATTCTTCACATTTGATGGTTGGTGGTCATGACAGAAGAATATATGTAAGTCCGTTTCCTTGAAGGTTTTTGTTAGGTGTTGGAGGAGGGACAGTTTTTATGGAGCCTGCTTTCTGTTATTTACATTTTTACTTGTACAGGTTATTGACGTGGGAAGCTCAAAGCTTCTGCATACTTTCATGCCTTGTAGCAAGGAGAATGCTGAGGAATTATCATCTACTGAGCCTCCTATAACAAAAATGTATACCAGTTGTGATGGGCAGTGGTTAGCTGCCATTAACTGCTTTGGGGATGTATATATTTTTAATTTGGAAACACAAAGGTCGGAAATCAAACCTTCTGGAGATTTATCTGATTCCTGAGTTCCATTTTTTTTTTGTAATTACTTCAGTTTCATATTTTGTTTCATGCTTAGTCCTGATGTCTGCTTTTCATCATAGACAAAACATGAGAGTTTACCTGATTGGCTTTTGAAAATGGTCATATTCATTTTGTTACCAGTAGAGCTGTTATGATTTGCTTCATCTATTCTAGAAGAGATCTTCTTGATGTTTTTGATTTTGAGGAGGTGACTTCTAAAGCTCCCCTATGTGATTAGCTTTTGTGCAAGTTAGAAGCTTTCTTTTTAATACATTGCTTTTGATAATTAGATCAACTTAGGTGTGTACCACTTAGTCTCACGAATAACCTAATAAGCTACATAATCAATTACGGGTTTTTGTTAATGGTGATATGGACATCATTTATATCACATAAATATATATTCAACAACTTTTTTATTCATTATACGAGTATCTTTGATGTTCATTGTAGACCTTAGCTTGATAATTGATTTCCCTGAATCTTTTCTGAAGCAGGCAACATTGGTTCATAGCAAGGTTGGATGGTGCGTCAGTAACGGCTGCTGGTTTTCCTCCTCACAATAACAATGTTCTTGTTTTGGCAACATCTTCAAATCAGGTCTATGCATTTGATGTAGAGGCAAAGCAGCTAGGGGAATGGTCAATGCGGCATACATTTGTTTTGCCCAGGAGATATCAAGAATTTCCTGGAGAAGTTATTGGGCTTTCTTTCTTGCCTTCTTCATGTCAACCGTCTGTCATTATATATAGTGCCAGGTTCTGCTTCCAAATTTAACAGATGAACATATATAAATAGCTTACAATACGAACATGAGAATTTGTGTAAAAGTTGCATTTCATTTTTACTAAGCATGGCCTATATCTTCTCTTTTATAGGTCATTGTTTTTAGGGAAAAAGACTTAATTTTGGCCCATATCTTGGGAAAATGACGTAATTTTAGGAAGTTTCCCAAAAATGATATCGTTTTGGGTGGCCCACACCTGGGCTCTAGCTGCACACTGGAGTTGGCCCGGCCCATTGGCTTACCTAATTATATTTGGTACTTAGGTTTTAGAGCTAAAGAACTATGAGTTTTATCTGATCTATAGCTGCTGGTTTAGGATATGCAGTTGTAAAACCTGTATGATAATGAAGAGCTTATTCATATTGCTTAGCATTCTTTGGTATTTGTTTCTGTGATAAACCAATTTTCATATATTGTACAGGGCAATGTGCTTGATCGATTTTGGGATGCCAATGGATAGAGTGGAAGATGGAGATCCAATATGTAGTGGACGTTCTCCTGTGAAGAAGTTACAAAGTAATCCTATTAATGGGAAATTGAAGCGTAGGTTGAAACACTGTCAAATGGATGCTAAACATAAAAGGAATTTTGAGTTTGTTGGTTTCAGGGATCCTGTCTTATTTATCGGCCATCTTTCTGAAAACTCTATCTTGATCATAGACAAACCATGGATGGATGTGGTCAAAACATTCGAGGCTCCCCCTGTTCACAGACATGTATTTGGGACTTGACTGCAATATTTAGCTTTATTTGCTGCCTTTGGTGGAGAATGCAAGTGCGGGAACCAATCCAATATTTTCTAATCACAATTTTGTTTTCATATTACTTTGGGGATGGGCTTGGAGCCATTGGATGTTTAAATCCATGTATTGTAATTCTAAAATTTGTTGTATCAGTTAAAGTAGCCATTTTTTAACCATATTCCTTGCAAGCTTTTCCAAATGAACGGCTTGCTGTTTGTGTACATTCTCTTCACGATGTTGGAAGATCTTTACATTAAGATTCTTCTTCTTCATAACGATCCCATTTAGAATTAACTTGGGAAATACTTACCATAAAACATTGCCCTGGCTTATGCACATGGTTCAGTTAAGAAAGCAAAACTACTATCAATGAAACAGACTTTCTCCCCAGTCATTTTCGCTGTTTGTAGTCTGGTTACTGTCATTTTCATTTCTTTATAGCCCCGTGTGACGTCCGGCATTCTCCTTCCAAGTTGGGAGTGATGTGGTGATAAGAACGTGGTACGAGAAGGCAACGACTTTTAGGAGAAAAGAACAGGAAATTGGTACGTGAGTCCGAGAACCGAAGGATGCATTTAATGCAGTTGCTACATTAATAGTAGCATGAGCAATGCATGTGTTTCTAGCTTTAGCTCCAAACCTCAAGTCATGCTAGAAGAACAACTTTAAAGTTAGGTTTTCGACCTACGTTGAACATCTTACATGTCTCGATTAATTAACTCTTGGAGCAAATCTTTTACTAGCTAGTAGGTAGGCTATTTCTCTCCCCTGTCTCCTTCAATAATTGTATCCTTGTTTAGGATATTAATCACTGATTATCATTATATAGGAGGCAACAATGTTCTTGTGATGTCAAGACATTTTTGAGGAGTTGTAACTACAAAAGAAGATGATTGATAGGACCGACGTGGAAGGTCTTATCGTTTTCCCAAAATCTGAATCCTTATTCAAAGATATGGATGTGAAGATGACATCCACAATTCATAAAAAGATTTTGAAGCCAAACACACTAAAACCAAAATAATAACAACAAACAAAAACAGAACGTAGACCTCAATAATGGAACCAAATTTTGTTTATGGATCCCATTACAAGCACAGCGCATAGCTATCAGCCAAGGTGGGTGGTGCTTTTGGTGGAAAATGAGGCTTACTTATGGTGACTCCTATCTGAAAACCTTTTTCTCTTTTGTCTGGCTCGAGTGTGGAACGCGGTACCTCATTTACCAATCCTACATAGTTCCAAGCTAGGTTGCGGAAGTGTAAAAACGTGGGTCACTTAATAGCCTCCAAGATTGGTGTTTGCTTATTAGTCATTGGCCCTCTCTGTTCACCCTGCGCGTGTGTGTGTAGTTGGGTGGGGTGCAAATGGTTGCCCTGTTCATCAATGGGACACTCTGTTCTTTTCATGGACCACAATCTTTCTGTATCTACCAAGCTTCCTGTTGTTTCAAGTTCTATTCAATTACCCTCTCTACTCTTGTTAATCACACGTTTATTTCTAGCCTGGCAAAATTCCATTACATTCGTTTTACTATTCCTATGCGATGGATGCTTCTGCAGGAATGGTGCAGGTGACAGAGTTTGCAGAGCAGGCCTACTTACTTTCCTTATTTAACATCCATTTGTGCCCAAGTAGGCGTTAGAACAATGTACTGAGTTGTGTGTTTCAGGTTGTTTCCCATTGTATTGACAGGAAGGCATAAAATAGAAGCGGAATATGGAAAACAAAAAGAAGAATATGGAACAAAATCCATTTAAGATCTGCTGCTTTTTTCTTTTACATTTTGGTGCCAATAATCTCTCCAGACCAACTTCAGTATAGAAGAGATTGCAAAAGATGCTTGCTCGCTAATCGTGACTGTTTGTCACTTCCAATTCCTTCCTTGAAAACCACCTGATACATTTTCACCAACGTCTGAATTGGTGTTCTTTTTAAAAAAAAGATAAATATCTAACCTGGTTCTTTAGAAGCTGATTTAGAGGATTGGAAGAATCCGAAACGCTTCTTAAATGCAGATTTCCCCTGGAAACAAATTCAGGTGGACGTAGGCAAGTGTTAGCTATAGCATCCAGATTGTTCACAAATGGATAATAATCTTGCAAGTTCATGGAAGAAATACCTTGCAATGTGTTGCAGAGAAACCTTGGGAAAATTCCTGCGTATGCTCCATTGAAGCTTCAATCTTGGTCACTTTCTGTACCACAATATCAATAATGCAGACCAGAGGGTACTCTTTAAAGACAGTTTCACATGTATCCAACATTTGTACACACAAACAGAAAGCATACCAATTAATCATCTTGATACTTGCCTTACTCAATACAAGAGAACTAGCTGTGTCTTCGAGATACTGTTGCTGTTTGCTTCTCACTTGCTCTTTGTTCTTCTTTTTGTTCATGCTTTGCTTTGCCAACTGGTCGTAGCAATATTCATCGTCTTCGCAATAATGGGGAGGTCCAGAGGATGCATCTGAAACCATTGACAAATCCTCTTCTTCATCTTCCAACCTGGCATAATCTTCACCAACGTTATATTCACCAAATCCCTGAAACTGGGTTTTGGAAAGAGAGGATTGATCCAAGTATGAGGTCCAACCAGACTCACATCCGCTCATTCTCAGCCCCCTCTGCACAACCCAAACTCTAAACGGGATCACTTATATAGACTCTTATTACCAACAGCAACAGTGATAAGCACTGATAGAGAGAAAAAAATGAGTTGCCCCCTATCCTTTCGCCTTTCTTATTTTATCCGTTTCTGAATCAATCAAATTTGGCTTTGAGTGTGTATAAATTATACAACAGTAATTGGTAGTAATAACACCCAGATTATTGCTTCGTCATGGCTTTTTGGGCGAGAATTATGCGATGGTTGTTACCAACCTCAATTACTTTTGGCAGTAATCTGTGAAAAAAAGGAAACTTGAGCATGTTCCTCTCTTATGACAACTAGAAAAGCTATGGGATCTATAGATTTGTGTTAACGAAATTAAGATCCTGAAAGGCCTAATTGCGAAAAAGTCTGATCAGTTCAGTACAGTCCCTTGGATGCCATGTCTATTCTTGTGTTTGAAACTTCAATGATTATGGTCCTGAGTCCTTTGCAATGACCCACCACTACCGGCCAGAATAAGCTGAAGCACATCATTTTGCTAAACAACAGTCGCTTCCATTTCCTTTTTTTTCCTTTTCTCGTTTCCATTTCCAGGTACTGTAAAAAGAATTGAAATTTCAGGCTGAATTAACTCGAAATCAACTAAAGAAATTTAAATCAATCAGAATTTATGCGATAATCAAATTTTAAAAAAATAGATTCGATATGTAATTAATTTTAATTATGAAGTTCATTATTTTCTTTATCTTAATTCTTTCTATTAAAAATAAAGATAAATTCTTTCAACACTCCACCGTATTAAAAGGACAAAAAGGCAAAGTAAATCTTATAAAAGAGCCCCTGTGATATACTTGATTATTCATCTTAGCTCTTGTGTTTTTAATTCGTTCACCTTAGCCTCTGTGTTTTTTATTCTCAT
>JAOSBP010000002.1:3495501-3510510 GCA_027563825.1 Erythroxylum mucronatum | reverse complement strand
TTTGCAGTGTCTTGGAATCCGAAAAGAATCAACCCATTCACGATAATAAGGTATTTTCGTGAATCCTTGGTGTTTTCGATTATACGCCATGTTCTTGTATGGTCTTTTTCGCAGTGTATTGAGAATACTCGGATCGTATGCGATCCAAGAGTGGTATCAGAGCCAGGTACTTCTGTATAATCATTAATATACGTGTTTTGATTACATGTGTTTACGGTTTTGGCTTTTGTATAATCGAAAATATATGCATGTTTTGATTACATGTGCTCACGGTGTTGTCAGGATCCACTGAAACACCCTTCGAAGGAACGGGCGAAAAACATCCGTCATGAGACGTTGAAAAGTCGAAGGAGCGTTAGTCAGACCAAATGGCATTACGAGAAACTTGTAATGCCCATCATGTGTGCGAAACGCTGTTTTGGCTTCATCCCCTACCCTTACCCGAATCTGATGATAGCCAGCTAATAAATCGAGCTTAGTAAAATACCTGGCCCCAAAAAGTTCATCAAAGAACTCATCAATGGAAGGGATTGGAAATCGATCCCGTACAGTAACAGCGTTGAGAGTGCGATAATCCACACAGAAATGCCAGGTGCCATCTTTCTTTCGCACCAAAAAGACGGGAGAAGAAAATGGGCTTGTACTTGGTCTGATGATCCCATCGCGAAGCATGTCGGCGATCAATTTTTCCATCTCTTGCTTCTAAAAGTGAGGGTATCGGTACAGCTTCACATTCACCGGGTTAGAGTGAGGCAATAGGTGAATGGAGTTATCACAATAACGCGGTGGAGGCAAGCCTTGAGGTTTCTGAAACACATCATCAAAGTGGTGAAGCAAGCAAGCAATATCGTCATGCAAATGTGGCGCTGGGGTTAGGACCTGCGGTAGCATGTCAAGTCGATAGTAGGCAGCAATGACGTTACATTGGTGCAACCTCTTCAAGCCATTGAACTGTACTTGCTGAATCAATGAAGAACTCTCCCCTTGCCACCTAATTTGTCCCCCCTTATATTGAAAGTCAAAGAGTGAGGACCCATAATCCATCATCATCGGACCCAAGGTGGAAAGCCAATCAACCCCTAAAATCATATCCCATCCTTGGATAGGTAAAACATAAAAATCAGCGTGAATTTCCTTTCCTTGAATCACTAATGGAACCTGGTGGACCAGCCCTGTACAAACCAGCTTGTCACCACTGCCAACCAACACTGAGAATTAAGGCATTGCCGTCACAGTAAGATTCAAGAAGGAAGCGACCCTCGTTTGCACAAAATTATGCATGCTACCGCCATCCAATAACACCTGAACAGGTTTACCAAACATAGTACCGTGGAAACGGAGAGTCGAAACAGCGCAGCCACCATCTAACGCATTATAGGCAATAGCAGATTGGAGCGGCTTAGGTGATTGGGAAGAGAAATCAATCAGATCGGGAACGGGTGGTGTGTGGCCGAGGTCAGGTGCTGTAGGGGTGGGTTCCTCCTCCAACAATAACAAATGAGGTTTGGCTTTGCATTTATGGTCCCAGGTATATTTGTCGTCACAGTGGTAACACAAGCCTTAAGCACGACGTTGTGCAGCTTCATGAGGCGTTAAACGGCGAAAGGGAAGACGAGACCCACCAAGTAAAAGAGTAGTGTTAGGGTGGAGTTGGGACGATGAAGAATTGGGGATTTGAGAAGTAGGGATTTAGGCAGGTGGCTTGGGAGTAGGCAGAATGGGTTTAGTGTTCCCTAAAGTGGGCCGAAAGTGGCCCCTTTCCAGTGCAACTCGTTGTTCATGTAATAAGGCCAACTGCATGGCTTCATAAAGTGTGGTCGGCTTATGGACTAGCACCGAGTGTTTGATTTTAGCTCGCAAGCCTGAAATAAAATAATGGGTTAAAAACTGACCTGGCAAATAAATGGTGCAGTTGGTGATTGCTTCAAACCGAGAACGGTAGTCGGTAACAGTGGAGGTTTGCTGGAGTTTAGCCAAGAGCCCTTCTGGCTCCTCTAAATCATGTGGCTGGAAACGTTGGAGGACAGTGGCTGTGAAAGCTGGCCAACCCGTGAGCTGTCGATTTTTATACATCCAATCAAACCAATCGGCAGCAGCCTCTTTGAAATAAAAGGATGCAATGGTAATGCGATCTTCAAGCTTAATATTATAAAACTCGAAGTATCGTTTGGCTTGTAGCACCCAGCGGTTGGGATTCAACCCGAAGAAGCGAGCCATTTGGACAGGGGTTAGTTTATGACGACCCAGAGGTGTGGAGCCTTCGCCCTCCGGAAAACCGCTCGACGTTGCAAGCGGATGAGTTTGGGCCTGCAGGGCGGATAATCGACCAATGACTTCTTGGATCAGTCATTCTTGTCTGTCAAAGGCGTTGGTTAGCATATCGACATCATGGCGTAATCCACTTTGAGCTGCATACATTGTCTTAACATTATCATCCAAAACTTTGAGACTGGTTTGATGTTCTCGCTCTGCCATCTTAAACAGAGGACAATGAAAGCACCAAATGTTATGGGGTGAAATTGATGAAACAGTGAATGTGCTCAGATATTCCAACAATAGCCAACGTCTGTAATTGATATTTCTCAAAGGAATCACAGATTTAGGGAAAACAACAAAAGCTGAAGAAGACAAAGATGAGAAAACAGATGATGTAGGTGAGAGAGAGAATAGTACTGACACAACAAATAGCATAACTAATTCATGTGCATGATTTTCCTATATAGAAGATTCCCCTTGCAGGTGTGAGCCGTTATTCCTTCCCTGACGTGGCATCTGTCGAGCTGTGTTGCCATATGAAATCCTTGAGCATACTTGACGCAACCCTAGGCCTAGTGCTTCTTCTCACATTCCTTGGTCCATTACTGGTACTAGCCTAGTCTTGCATCATAACAACGCATGCACCCAAAGTCAAAGATATCATGTATGAGGTTGTTTATTTTTTAATACTAAAGAATGTTGGTGAAATTTGTTGCATATGAAACATGGGTTTGTATGTTTTCATGGTGTAAACCTTGGGCGATTGCATCCTTAGGTTGTTATGTTGTGGTTATTAAGTAATTGCTTGTATATTGTATAATTATGATAATGAGAAAAAGAGCGTTAATTTGAGTCTGAATTACCGAGAACCCAAATTTTACATAAAGGTCTGGTTTCTTTATAATTCTCTTAAAAGTGGTCCTCATGTTAAATAAAGTTGTCTTAAACCTTCATGGTTTATGATTTGCCTTGTGTTTTGAAATATGAATATTTTTAGCATATAATGATGCATTTGTAATAAAAAAATTTAGTCGTGACAGAGTCACAACTATGACTGAGTGACTGAGAGTTTTATACGAAATCCAAAAATATGCAACACTAAAACATGCACAACATAAACAAAAATTTAGTTTCATTTAGTTCCCTTAATTACATGGCTTCATGATAAATTCATCCACAAAATATACAAAAGTATTAACAAATTGTAAACACTAAGTAGAGGGAAAAGGACCTGATACCAAGTCATCAACACATACTACGCTATCTTCTATTCCTAAGAAGACATCATAAACTCCAATATGTTCTTCCGAATATTTATTGGTGTACCAAGTAATGCCTTGACTTCATCAGGCCTACGAACAAGAAAAAGATAACTTTCGCATAATTTTGATCCTCTCAGTCCCAACTCTACCAAATGATTATATAGTTCTTCTTTTGAAATAGGAAGTAGTTTAACTAACAATGAAGTAGATTTTATAATAGCTTCTACAATTGTCTGAAGGCCATCTTTGATTACATCTTCACCATTGGAGATTTATTGCGATCACCATCCATCGTTACATTGTCTTTAAAACTTAAATCATTGTGAGTCAACATGTCATCATTTTCATCCGTGGTGTTGGAAAACCCACTATTGATAGAAATGGTGCGCCTTCTTATCTCCTGTGTTGTTTCAGCATGCTCACCAGTTACTCTATCACATTCGTAAATCTCTACCATTTTCTCGTAGTTATAAAAAGGCTTCTGTCTCCACTCAGCAACTTCTGGTTTAGCCTGTTACAAAATAAGTTAATAAGTCAACCAATTCACAGCATATATCATATTTTCTTCCAACAAAATAATAAACAAGTTCACCTGGATTAAGGTCTCCCACACTTTTGGCTCAACAGTCCACATATTTGTTAACGCAATTCGTGCAAATCCACTACCTCTATTTGAAAATAAATCAAAACACTTACTCCACTTGTTCTTAATAAACTTGTTCTGATTTTTTATTTTTTCCTTATCGATTCCTTTATCTGTAAATTTTTCCTTTAGTTCAGCTTCAATTGTATAAAGTGCATGCGTTGTGAAAGTCCCACCAACACGATTGCCTTGTCGATGCTGGTGCAGGTATGCGTCAACCAAAGCATCATCCATAGTTTGATTTCAAAAGCACGACTCTCTTCGGAGTGATATTTTGTATGTTACAAATTTAACTACAAAATTTGAAATTTATATCAAAGGCATACACAATATTGAAGCTTCAAATATTTTAAATAATATAAAAGGCAAGAATAATGAATAAGCATTACAAAGACACAATCACATGTGAAAACATTAATAACACTAATAAATAGTGTCATATTTAGATACAAGTAGCCAACACATATTTTTAAAGCAATATAAAATCATAGAAAACATAAATTTATTATGATGCGGCAATATCTGTCCTAAAGTGTAATTAGCCATATATGAGCAACCATGTTATCTCTTATAATTTCTTCACTGTTTGCATCATCTTCGTCATTATTTTCATACCCATCTTGGTTATCATTGTCCCCTCCATCGTACTCTTCATTAAGAAACGGATCATCTGGATATGCACCAATTAAGAAATTGTGGAAAATGACACAAGTCATAATAATTTTGTTTTAATCTGAATGCCATATGATGGTTCTGTGGTGAATGTTATAATCGGAAACCGTTTTTTCAACACACCAAATGCCCTTTTGATAACGTTTTACAATGATGAATGTCGATGATTGAATAATTCACAAGCGTTTCGTGGAGAATTCCTTGAATATTCTTTCAAGTGATCATATCGTTTTCCTCTATACAGTGTAATAAGTCCACTTCTCAACATGAATCCAACATCAACAAGATAGCATTTTCCTACCATGAATAAAACTATGTCAAAATGTAATTTATAACATTTATTAGATAATAAGATTTGAGCCCTATTTTAACCTTGGGAAATTTTAAGTAAGAACTGCCTAGTTAGTGGACTTTTCATAATTCGTGGATCGGATATTGTTCCTTCCCACCTAGATAATACATACGTGAACTTCATATCAAAAGAACAAGCACGCAACACATTTTGTGTTGGATAATCCTTTCTCTGACAAAACATAGGAGCATCTCGAGCAGGTACTTTCATATGGTTATGTGCACAATCAATTGTACCAACATAATCCTGACATTAAAGTGTATTATTCTCAAATATTATTCATGTTTAATATAATTATACTAAGTTAAGAAAAGAAAATCACCTTAAAAAATGGGCAGTATCTACTACTGTTCAATATTTTTGATGGGTTTTCTAATCCGTCAGGTTGTCTTAGAAACATATCTTCTAGCTATATAACTACTTTCAAAACGCTACGAAAATGACGGCTTACAGTTTCCCTAGGTCGACTCCAAAAGAACGCAATCTCCCGATTGTTAACGTTATGCCCTAATATGTATAGAAACTTCGCTACTTGTTCTTCAACAATTGAAATTACAATGGGTCAAAGCACACCTTTTATAGCTAATAAATCACATAATTTGACAAATAGTTTCGGTTGCATTCTAATTATATTTCTCCCATTAGAATGAAATAAAATTCTTCGCATGACATTCTCCCTTGATTGCGATCTCTTTGATGGTGTAAGCATTTGAAGTTTGTCTTTCGCACGTCTCTTATGTAACACCCATCAATAGATCACAAGACAAGCAACATGAACAAGAGCTAATTGATATATATGAATCAATTTTCATTTTTGATTATTCATTCAATTACCTTCATCATTCATGTCTAAAAAATAAAATTAGGCGTAGTTTTTAGATTGTAAAAATCAAAATATAACATATATGGCATAGATATGTCCATTTTTATATGGTGTTATAAAAGCAACAAGAAGCAACGTAAGGGAAGCTTCATCTGAATCACTCCCTCACTGAAATGTCAAGCAAAGTAATAGGAAAACAAAAACAAAGAAGACAGTGACGATTGAAAAACACCCCAAATTTAGACAACGCAACATATAAAATGAGTGAGATATGGTAAAATGAGTGAATCATTGTATTACATTATGTTGAATGCACCTGCAAGAGTATACAACAGTATTGACCTATATGTATGTGCCTTTCAAATTAAATAATCGACATTTTTAATAGCTCAACCCATATGTAAAATGAGTCAAAACAGATAATGTTCACTTGGTGTAAAATGAACAATAGGTAAACCCATACGTGTGAACCTATATGTAAAGTGAACCAAAACAGATAAAGTACAATCTGCTCATCCCAAACAAAGCGCATCTAATAATAAAACTTTGGTGTCATCAGTCATCACCCAAAACGCATAAACAACTATTTACAAATCAATCACCCAAAAAGCAACGAACATATATTGTTAAAAAAATCAAGAATGAACAAAAATAGGATAAAAAGAAGGTTTTGACAAAGAGGAAGAGATAACGTTGAAGGTGTTTCTAGTGAAGAGGGTTAAAATGACTTGCAAAACAAAGAAAGAAAGGATTTTTTGTTACCTGTGATCTGACCGGCGAAGACGCTCCTCCACTGCTGGTCGGCGACTTGCTCTTCCCCTGCTACAATGGCGACTTGCTCTTCCCTGACTACAGTGACTGCCAATGCCCAACATAATGGATGTATTGTGTTGGTTGTTATTAAGGTAAGGAGAAATAGTTAGCATTAGGAAAAATTATTGAGGGTAAATTAGGTAGTATATATTTATTAGTCTACGTTCTATCCTAAACTATTGAGAGTAAATTGGGTAGTATATATTTATTAATTTACGTTCTATCCTAAACTCCCCAAATCGGAGGTTTCTTATTTTCACTGTTTAGGATGTAACAAAACGTAACATGAAACCCTTCATTTCCATCTCATTTCATTCCATTCTATTATAAAACTTCCTTCAAAACGATAGAAATATGTTACGTTCTATTCCGTTCCATTATAAAACCCTCAACTAAACATGCCCTAAATTGCCAATTTGTATCTATTATAGTCCTACTAGTTGCAACCATTATTTAGGTCAGGTCGGGTCCATACATAGTTTTGAAACACTCCCAACGAATAAAATAATAAACACGATATATAGGGACATAAAATTAAATTTAGGTAATGCAGTGCATATATAAGTTTTGGAATCTTATTATGTTAATTTAAATTTATACATAATATATCACCGAATATTATAAATTAAAATTTTATAAATTAATTTAAATTTAATTACAGTCATTAGCAACATTTAGTAAAAGTCCTGCTAAAGTGTGAGGTCTGGGTTAAATTTAATTACAGTCATTTAATTTGAAAAGGCTTTTGAATAATTTGTCTATATATATATTCCAAGTTATGTGTTCACATTTAAGTTTAGTGATATTTTTTATATGTTAATTACCACCGTGTTGAAATAAAAGTTGGATTGTTTCTTTTATCTAATTTTAGTTTTTGATTAAACTTTCAAGAATTTAGATTGAAATTACTTTTATAATAAATTTGAATGACTAAATCAATTAATTTAAGGTCCACTAGTGCATTAAGGTGTGTGGAGCAATTCATACTAAAACAATGCTAGTCCAATGCATCATTTTACATGAGAAATGTTAATATTTTGTATCAAAGAATCGTTAACTCAATTTTTTTTAAAAAAGTAGTACTCATTATTTATTAGAATTCAGAACATATTCAATCATTCTAATCACTATCAATATCCAGTTGAAGTTCCTTGGATATTTGGGGATGAGAAAATTATATAAAAGTGACGAAGATATTTTCTTATTATGTAAAACCATAAACGAATCATTGGGTCTTTCAAAATTTATAAAAATTTTAATTTTAATTTTTAATTAATATAAATATATATATAAGGATAGAGTTACTTGAAGCTTAGTAGTACACTGAGCTCTTTAAAATTTAAAATCTTAAATATTTAAACCCTTCTATTTTAAATTCTTGATTCCGTTGCTTAGAGTAAAGAGACAAGTCATTGAATTGCTCGTAAGCAAATGTGACCGTTGTTTTGTTTTTTAATTGTCGGGAAAAATGAAACTGCTGTGTTCTTGTTACCTTACATATAATAAGTTAATTTATACCGTTGAACAGCATGCTTTCATAGCTCAGTTGGTTAGAGCACCCGTTTAGTAAGCGGGAGGTCTTGAGTTCGACTCTCAATGAAAGCAGATTTTCTGCGAATTAACATTTTCTATTATGGAACTTACCCTCTTTTTGTTCTGAGCAAGAATCTACTTAGAAGATGTATTCTCATAAATCCTAGTTTTGTAAGAATCCGTTATCAAGGAAAGATTGTTCATAATTTTTTCTATCTCATACCTTCACGGAAATGCAAAAGAAGTACTTGTTGCCTACATCATCTTCTTTGTCAGGAATTCAACGTCATAAAACAGAAATGAAAAGAAGTGCCCTTTAGTTCAGGACTTTCAGGAATGTTGCAGCTTCAACAAATTCCAACCCTTTTCTGATTGAATTTTGAGTTGTAGCTTGCGAAAAAAGTGCCCCATTACAAATTCACAACCTGCCATTAACAGGGTTTCCCTTTCATCCACCTTTCATTATTACATAGGCATTGAAATGGTATAAGCAAATTGATGATCTAAACAAGTAAATTACAGCCACTACGTTTATTCTCTAGTTCCGTTTTTAACTAGAGCAACCGGTCATGTCTCGCCACCTGAGGTACAGGAGCCCAGCTTGATAGTGTGTATAAGCACCTGCTACGACCAAGATGTGGAAAAGCTGATGACTATTTCCAGCAATATCAAATTTTCCAGGTTTCCATCTCTCAGGAATCCTGGTTGCATAGATCAAAGCTCCAAAACCATATAGCATACCCATCAATATCTCATAACCTGTAGTCTGGACCGCTTCAGGTTGGTTCCTGAAAAGTATCAGCTTATGAAGAATAGGTGCTACACCTGACAGGCCCATCCCCAGGAAGAGACTAGCTCGAAAGCTCCTCAACTCTGGCTTCTGGAAAACAGATAGGAGGGAGAAGATAATGGTGACAACACCCAACACCGTAATGAAGCCTAAGTAAAGGTAACAGAAGAAGGGTATGCACATGAACGAGTAATAGACTGGGGGGTAAAAAGATGTGGCAATAAGAGCAGCAATTCCTGCATAATCAACTCGGTGGACAAAGTAGGACAAGCGCTCCGAGTGGCAAGAAAGAAGATGGCATATGCTGCTTGCTAATAAGCAGAACATTGCACCTCCCATGAAGAAAAAGAATGGCCATCTTGTTATGGGTTCTAATATAAGGGGAGCGATCATTCTCAGGATGTCTTCGTTTACACCCCCCTGCATTGTTTAATTGTGGCATTAGACACACAACAGATGCAAGAATATTTCAAGTAAATGAGTCATCGTAACAGTGACATTTATAGTTCTGTTTGAGTTGAAGGTGGAAGGAGTGAGGAAACAAAACAAGAGTTGCGGTCTAAGTAATACGAATGAATATTTGTGAACAATGTAGTTATGATAGAATCAAACTATCGATTGATCCAAGAAGTTCGGATCCTATGGATGAAAACACAGTATTCTTATCGGATTGGAAACATTTCCATGAAATGGCACTGCTAAGATACCTATCTTAGTAAGATTCTTTTGTTAGAATAATGAAATGTTACCAACAAACCATAATGTCTTGCATTGAGATACAGGGCATTACCAGAATGCTATCACTTGACTGATGGATCTTGGTCAAGCGATCAGGCAAGCATTTATGAAGAAGGTCCAAAATGTTCCAATTGGAAACTGAGGCTAAGAAATCCACCGAGTGGAGAGATGACTTGAACTTTTGAAGATCAGTTATATTTGGTAATGATGGGAGGCAACTCGAGAGATATAATTGAATCTTGTGGAAGTCAGCTCTTCGAAACATATCAGGAAACTTTTGCAAGGAATTAAGATCTACAACCGCAGGAACTCTAGTTGCCGTGTATATGGTCAGAAAGAGGAAAAGGAAGAATCCAATCAAATGCCTGGAACAAAAGTAAAAATTTTCCACAATTAGTTCTCAATTCTTTCCCTATAAACACAATTTTGCAATCAGAAAGTGTGTTAAAATAGTTCTGATATAGAAACCTTACGTCCAGACATTAAGAGTTTCGTTGTGAATTCTGAAGATGCTAAGGAATAGTTGTGCCAAAGGCCATTCTGCTCTGTAGTAACCATGGATGTACTCATTGTCCTTCAAATATCCTGGCAAGTTGTGGTACTCTACCAGCTGACACTTCACTTTCTTCCACTTTCTTTTTCCATTTCCTTTCTTTGAACTAATCTCCTCGTCTCCATAGTCAACAAGACTATCAAAATTTTCGGACATAAGAATTATATCATCATCTTCAAACTCCCAAAGTTTGTCAAAGCTTTCAAACAGAGAAACCTCACAACTCTTCATCCTCTTTTGTTATGTGTGCTTCCAGAGAAAAAAGTTTCAGTAAGAAAAACTATACCTAAGTAGATAAGAGTAAAACGAACATGAACTTTTTTCTTATGTCAGAAAGAATAGAATGAGATCAAAAAGCATTTGTTGTCAGGAAGGAACACTATTCTCGGTTTTAGACACATTGCAGATGAAATTCCAAAGCTGAATGTTCCTGTCAATGAAACGCATGAAATACTTTTAACAAATACCATGCAATCACCATAATCAAATCATCACATCTTGTTACAGTAAACTATTGAACTCTTAATTAAAAGCTTTGCGTTGCGTTTCGAACGTGAAATTTCATTTTGATTTCCCCTTCGATAAGGCTTGGTTAGTTTAAATGTAACAGGCAATGTCTCTGGAATGTAATTAGAGATTCAATACTAAACATGAAAAGGAATGTACCTGAAATTTGCAGAACCACGTTTAGAATCTAGATCCTACACAATGACAGTTTTTACTTCTCCGTTAAGGACGATCTTCGAGAATGGTTGTCAATGTCTTTGGTGCTAATTTCTTTGTTGGAACAATATGATTCTCTACTTCCAGGCGAAGAAGACGAGAAAATCACAAAAAAGAGTGATTTTTTGTTCCCAAAATCCTGAAAATGGAAGGAGGAGATTTTTCGTTGTGATTTTTGGTTGCTGTAACGGTGGTACGTTCGTTATAATGAAACAGACCCAAAAGAAGACAGATGATTAGGCTTCTATAATTGAAAATGGACAAATGGCAAGACAATTTCTTGGAAACGCGTCCAATGTTCAGCCGATTCCATAGACTCCTACATCATCAGAAAAAGATAAGCTTTTTGGGAACTTAATGAACATTGGAGAGTAGTGTTCTACTCCCTGTCATTAAACGCTACACGTTTGGCCATTATCAGACAAATACTTCCTTTGTAAATGTCAGTGACCAAAGATCTTTCCAAGGTTTCCCTTGTCTTACATTGGCCACCTAAGCTGACACAAGGTAACATTCAAATATAGGATAGAAACAATTAAGGAAAAGGATTGTTTTATCGTCAATATATTAAACCCTGTTTCACATCGAAACCTGAGCCCCACACCATTGAAATTTTTATCTTGCAACAGATTGTGCTGAAAAACCAGAGCATACCAAGATCTTCTGATGTTCGTATCTAATATCACATGGAGATCCTGTATAGTACGATAAATAATTCCAATTGTCTAAAGAAAGTGCAGGGGAAGATAAAAACTTCAGCTCCCTGCAGTTTTGAAGCTAGTTGTATTGCTGGTGGAAGCAAATATGCTTGAACAAAACCTCAATTACGTGTTAATACAAACACCGTTTCATATAGGTAGATGGAAGCAACCAAGATCCCATTTGCCTTTTGACTCATTACCATCATAACTTTACATGTTACGAACAGGCCTAGCAAGTGTATCAGGATTCCTATAACCTCCAACATCATTCAAGTTCACAAGAAGAGGAATATGGCCACAAAGTCATCAAGAATCTCAAGACTCACTTTAGGCCAGCAGAAGCATAGTAGCTGCTCATTCTTTGGCATTCACTGGAGATGATCTTCTGCCAAAATAACAAACAGCCAAAGTTGCTGCAGTATTATCTAAGCTATCGTGTCTTAATGCATGCAACGTTGATCAAACGTGCAAATAAAAAGCAAAGAAGGCGAAGTATTTCCATCTTGAAAGTTAAAGAGAACAACAATTATCATTCACAAATATACAATTAAGTTGGGAGGACAAATTGTCAGTATCTACCCAGAAAATTCAATATTTCTAATTTAACAAACCGAGATCAATACATTTATATCATCCTCCTCAAAATATATGAATGCTTCGGCAGTTCAGAATCCTGTTGTCCTTCTCGTTATCAACACCTGCACAAATTGGGTCCCTCAGATCAATTCTATACCTGAAAAACAAATGCAAAAGCCGCAGTCACTTTTTAACTGTTAGTTATTTTGGTTGTCATTTAAAAATGGAGAAACAACTTAAAAGTCTGCAAAATTTTGGTATCTTTTTTATAGTCTTGTTAGCTATGTATTTCATGGGCTCTCTTTTAACCTCAACCTCCAGCTAGCCTCTTCTTTCTTCCCTCAGTTAATAAGCTTGCTCGCCATTAACTTGTAGGATCTGAACAATGCAGAACGATTCCTTTGTCTACTTGAACAATAGTTACGGCACTTCGAAGACGAACAAACTGAACCGAAAGCAGGTGAAACACAGCAAAAATTGCAGTCAAATCCAGGCTACCAATTCAGCCTAAGAATGGTCCCTCTGTCCTAAATACTCAAAGTATTCAACCATGCAGGTTAAAAAACGTCTGTGCGGTACAAAACACAAAAGACTGACAGAATATTAACCAGAAGTACTCCACCATTAGTAATGTCAATATTAATTTCGAGACAGAGCACCCAACAAAAGGAGTAACTTGCTTTACGACAGGCTCATAGTAGCCAAAGCATTAACTTGAAAACATATATGCAAAAGATCAAGCAGTCACACAGAGGCCGGATTTCCAAAGCGGGATGGCGGCACACCCAGAACAAATTGACGATCAAACTCTATGTTCGGGGCCCAGGAATTGTATTAGTCACACCACAGAAAGGAGTTAACCATTTCTATTTTACAAAACTGAAAGGCTGTTCAAACAGTGAAGCTGAGCACCTCTAATTCTCCACTTAAACTAGCTTATCCTACTGTCTCCACTTAAAGTAGCATCACTGAGTTCTTAATCTTAGCACTCCAGTAACTGAACAAAAGTGAGCTGCAGAACACAAATAACTAGCAGAATTCAATAAATGAAAAGAAACAGAATGCTTGCTTACCCAATCACTCCTCTTCCTCCTCCTTCAACAAGATACCAGAGCCTCCACTTTCACTCACACCACCGCGATGAGCGGCCTCCTCTTTCCTCACCCACATACTCACTCTTCCTCTCCCATTAAATCTGCCTCTACCTCTCCCACTGTTGTAATAATGTCTATAATAGCCTCTATTAGCACCATAATAACCATTATTATAACCCCCATAATCTCTATCGTTCCCGTTACCAAATACTCTAGCATACCCTCCTCTACGCTCATACTTGCTTGGATTAAAAGCCCTATTTTGCCTATATGTATCAGTTTTGTTCTTCCCCATCATGAGTTCCCCAAATTTCCGATTAACCTCCGCCATACGATCACTCGCTTCAGATACATTCTTCGTCTTACTCTCAACAACCGCCATTAAATCACGCTGCTTCACCACACCATCTATCTTCTCGATCGACATCTCTCTCGTTTTCCCATACTCCCTCGTTGGAACAGGCACTTCCTCACTTAGTATCGACCGCGCGTGTGCCTCGTTTCCGGAAGTCTCCTCCTTTTCCGGTGCCCTAGCTTCCGCCCACTTCTCTTTATTCTTCTTCTCCATGTTCCGTTTCTTTGCGTAGAAGCTCTTGCCCCCAGTGCCATCACCAGTAGGGTGGTGGGTTGCCTTTGAAGAGTCGCGAAACGTTGAACTTCCGATGCCCCGGCGATCATTCGCGTTGGGCTTTCTCCCATATCCTTTGATCGTTGGAACTTGGACATTCTGTTGTTGGGTCTCTTCTGGTTCTTGTTCCTCCTCTTCTTGTCCTTGTAGCTTCTGGTTCTGGTTCTGTTTCTGTTGCTGGGCTTTAATCCAACGCTCCCGGAGTTGGAGGAGAGTCACATAATTTGGTGGAATGCTAGCGTCCTTTTCACTGACCTCCATTGAAGAACTTTCAGTTACGAGGAGAACAAGAAGTAGCCCAAAAGTGAAATGAAATCGGTGATTGGTGAAGACGGAAGAAGGCGGAATGAATTGGCTTCACCTTTACGTTGTTGATTAATTAATTATAATTGTTTATTTAGATAGTGACTAAAGTTTTCTGCCACTTTTTGTCACTTCAGGTCTTTGGCGTGGAGACCTGAGCTCTTGGTTGTTAGACCTCGTACGGTACGATTCAGATTCTGTTATTTTAATGATTAATTACTAAAAACTTTAAATTTTATTAAAATTTATAATTAAAAATAATATTAAAATATTTTTAAATTTTTAATACAAATAATTCGATATGAAATTTTCTGTTAATACAAGTAATATGACCTACCACAAAATATTAGTATTTTTATCATGAAATTGTCACGTCTTAAATTTATGTCAAGTATTAAATTTATGCCACATGTAAATTTTATTATTTAATAAATTAAACTTTTTAAAATTTATAAATTCATTTTATACTTTTTGTAACACCCAAATACTCCATGGGAGGATACATGGATGCCACCCAAGACAGAACAAACAAAACCAAACATCACACTG
>JAOSBP010000002.1:3485332-3495401 GCA_027563825.1 Erythroxylum mucronatum | reverse complement strand
TTCGTCTGATTTTTGTTAAGGTATATTCCATCTGCTTTTCATTTATCTGTTTCTTTGTTTGTCATCAAAATTATTCATCTTCGTAAAGTCAGTTTTGACTTAACAAAGAGTTCAATTAATTGTCTTTAATGGAATGACATTTAGTTAATAAGCTGGAATTAATTCTAATGAGATTAAATTAATTCCAGGTTGGCCTTATTGGAGCTTGAATAATATAAGTCCAATTAGATTCCCTATTTGGCTTCTAAGAAGGTTATCAAGTAAAGTAAGAAATACAAATAGAGGTTTTAAATCCTATGATTGAATGTTAGGCTTACTTTAATTAATTGTTAATTATAAACCCATATGAACATTTAGAAATGGGCTAAGTTTTGGTTTAATTTGACTAATTTGATTAATTAAATTAAAACAAAGTTATTAAAGATAAATGGAGGTAGAATTTCCATTTTAATGGGCTAAATGTGCAGGTTTGCTACCACTACAAGAAAATTTGGTTTCAGCCACCAAGTTCTCAGCAACCATAGTAAAATGGTTGCTAATTATATACATTTTGCAACCAAAAAATATTTAGTTGCATCACTCGGTTGTCTGGTGAGCTCGGGGGCGGGTTACGACTCTCCCAACAGTTCAAGGACAAGCTCGATAGCCGATGGACCAACGCTGTGGTAGTAAAGCTTCTGGGGAGGCGCATTGGGTTCCAAGTTCTCATCTCTCGCCTGACAGCCCTGTGGCGGCCGCGAGCAGCCATGAAAGTCGTCGACCTTGAGCACGACTTCTTCCTGGTTCGATTCAAAGATGAGACTGATTTCCTTCATGCTTTGACTGCAGGTCCGTGGATAATATATGGGCAAGCTCTCTCGGTTCAGCGATGGTTACCATCTTTTCGACCTACTCAGGGCCCAGCTCACCGGGCGGTCACCTGGATCAGGTTTCCCGACCTTCCTATTACTCGCTACCACCCGGATGTCCTCACGGCCATGGGTAATATGGTTGGTTCTACCGTGCGCATCGATGAACACACGGTGCAGGAACTACGAGGCCGGTATGCTTGCCTCGCGGTCGATATCGATCTTAACTGCCCCCTGAAGACGTCGGTGGAATTAGACGGCGAGGAGATTCCTGTGATGTATGAAGGGTTGCCGCAGGTCTGTTTCCAGTGTGAACGAGTTGGCCATGACTTGTCTCTCTGCCCCCAACGTCCACAAGGCACCCCCACGAGCCCGCCTCTGGTTGCAGTCCCGACTGTCCAGGATCCGCAGTCGTCGGCCGGGGTCGGCGTCGCCACCGACAAGACAACGGCGGCGCCACCACCGGCGAGACCTCCCTCCACCGGTTTCGGACCATGGGTCCATGTTCAGTGCAACAAACGGCCATCAGCCCAACGGCTACAACAGCAGGCGCGGGACTCGACGCATCGTCCCATGTCCAAGGCCAACGGCGCCCAGTTGCGTCACCCGTCAGGCTCCAGATTTGATCCACTGCCCACACAAGATACGCTGGAACAACAGGATGGGAGGGCTACAGTGGCCCCACCTGTCACCTCTGAAAAGGGGATTGGTCAGAAAATTAGTCTAGGCGTGTTTGTTGGATCTGATTCCCCCTTAGATAGCAGTGTGAGTTTCAGGGCCCATGGGGCTCCCCACAGACCCAAGAAGGCAACCCGAGGTCCAAAGGGCGGCTCCTCTCAGCTCCCTCAGGGGGAGCACATGCCGGCTAGCCCCAGCCCCAGTGGGGCTGCGACCCGAGAGGTTAACATCCAACTTCAACCCTCGGCTATGGACCCCAACATAGCTATTGCTCTGCCCTCCCACACCGATATGGTGTGTGAGCAACAGGTTTTACTGGCCCAAGGACTGGCCATTCCCAAGCTGCCACATATGATGGAGGGACTAGAGGCCCCGGCGGATTCCGTCCATCGTGCGGCTATCCCTGACCCTCTACACCCGGAACCCCCGGATATTGTCGCCAGCTTGGTTTTGCCGACAGATGTGCCTCAGCTAGACAGTATGGAAGCGTCGAGTTTGCAGCCAAGTGGAGCGGAGGACCCCGCCGCACCCATAGGAGGTACCACGTTGGGTTGCGTTTAGTTTTGTTATGTCTTTGCTTATTTGGAACTGTCAAGGCGCAGGGGGGACTACTTTCCGAGTCATCCTGCGTAACTACATTCGTAACTTTAGTCCAGGTATCCTTGTTCTTTTGGAGCCTAGAATTAGTGGTCCTAGGGCCCTCGACGTTATTCGCACGTTGGGGTTTGATTATTCTTTCCGAGTGGAAGCTGATGGTTTCTCGGGTGGGATATGGCTACTTTGGAAATCGGATTTTGTGGTCTCCATCCGTGTGGCCCACCGGCAATTTATTTATGTCTCAGTTACGTATGATTCTCACTCCTTCGAATTCACGGCGGTGTATGCCAGTCCTCAAGTGTCGTTGCAGAACCACCTCTGGCCTGCCTTACAACGGCTCGGACGATCGGTTACCACGCCTTGGCTTGTGGGTGGCGATTTTAATGCTAAACTCGAATTAGCTGATAAAAGGGGCAGAGCTAGGTCCACTAGAGTAGTGAATAAGCATTTTCAAGATTAGGTTCAAACGAGTAGCCTCCATGATCTGGGATTTGTCGGATCCAAATTTACGTGGCGACGGGGCTCAGTCCAGGCGCGCTTGGATCGAGTCTTTGGCTCGTCGGAATGGCTGCATGCCTTTCCTCAGGCGTTGAATTACCATTTACCCGTTTTAGGCTCGGATCATCGGCCGCTGTTGCTTCGGTTCATCCCGCCGCTGTCTCGTCCGTCCACCGTCCCAAGTTTTCGTTTCCAAAATGCGTGGTTAGTTCATCCAGGGTTGACTACGGTAGTCGAGCAGAACTGGAGGCCGGTAGCGGCGAATATGACTCTTTCGCTTTCGCACTTAGCCCAGCACCTCTCTGTTTGGAACAGGACCGTTTTTGGTAATATTTTCTATCGAAAAAAGAAGCTTCTGGCGCGACTGCAGGGGATCCAACGTGCCATGACCGAGGACAATCTAGAATCTCTGCTAGCTCTGGAGGAACACTTGAGTGGGGAGCTCTTGCAGGTGCTAAGCGCGGAAGAAGCCTATTGGCACTAAACAGCTCGTTGCGACTGGCTCTCGCACGGGGATCGTAATACGAAGTATTACCATACGCTTACTCTGGCTAAACGGAAGAAATTACGAATCGAGAGTCTCGTTAGCTCCTAAGGGGACGTTATCTTGGACCCCGGGCGTCTGGCTAGTTTAGCTCGAGAGTTCTTTTCCCAGCTGTACACTCAAGAGGGGGGTCTTAGTCCCCCCTCCCCGATCCAATCAGCTTTCCCTCCTCTTTCGCCGACTGGAATCCGTTCCCTCGACCAACCTGTTCATCCCCTGGAGATTAAAAATGCCGTCTTTAGTATGAATCCGACCAAGGCCCCCGGCATTGATGGCTTCAATGCTCTTTTCTTCCAAAAGCATTGGGCTCAGGTCGGTCCCACCGTGACTACTTTCATTCAGGTGGTCTTCAGGAAGGATCGTTGGGAAGCGGAGTTAAACCACTCTATCTTGGTCCTTATCCCGAAGTCTCCCTCCCCGACTAGCCTCACCCAGTTTCGGCCGATTAGTCTCTGCAATGTGATTTATAAGATTATCTCCAAAGTCGTTGTTCACCGGATCAAGCCTATCCTGTCTTCTTTGGTGCACGAAACCCAATGCAGTTTTATTCCCGGGCGGCAAATCACTGATAATATTATTATTGCCCAGGAAGCTATCCACTCGATGCGCAAAAAACAGGGTCGAAAGGGTTATTTTGTCATTAAAGTCGATCTGGAAAAGGCCTATGACCGCCTTCGTTGGGACTTTATCCATCAAACGTTAGTGGACATCGGCTTTCCTACCGACCTTATTTGGGTCATCATGCACTGTGTGACGACGGTGACTATGCAGGTCAACTGGCAGGGCATTCTTTCGGATCCCTTTCGGCCCACACGCGGCATTCGGCAGGGCGATCCTCTCTCCCCCTACCTTTTTGTTTTGTGTATGGAACGTCTGGGTCATCTTATTGCGAATGCGGTGGCCCGCGGTGACTGGAGCCCCCTTAAGCTGAGCGCTTTTGGGCCCCCCATCTCCCACCTTTTCTTTGCCGATGATCTGGTTCTTTTCGCTGAAGCTACGGTTGTCCAAGCCGATGTCGTTAAGCGGACCATGGAGTTATTTTGTCAGGCCTCTGGGCAGGTAGTCAACCCGAATAAAACTTGGATCTACTTTTCTCGGAATGTCCCCCCCAGCCAGGCCCGTAGTCTCAGTCAAGCCCTCGGTATAAGGAGTACGCCTAATTTGGGGAAATACCTAGGTGTGCCTTTGTTGCATGAGCGTACAACGCGGCGTACCTACCAGTATATCATCGACGCAGCCCGTCATAAACTGGCGGGGTGGCGTGCACGTCAGTTGTCTCTCGCGGGTCGCGTCACGTTAACCCAGTCGGTTATCTCGGCCCTTCCAATTTTTACGATGCAAACTGTGCGTCTCCCGCGCCTTCTCTGTGATGAGTTAGAACGCATCATGCGTAATTTTATATGGGGCTCCACGAGTGAGCAGCGGAAGATGCACCTTGTCAGTTGGGAGACCGTTTGTCGCCCTAAAAAGGAGGGTGGTTTGGGTATTAAACGTCTTCGTTCCTCCAATGACGCTCTGCTCACCAAGCTGAACTGGACCCTGCTTACCCAACCCTCTTCCTTCTGGGTCCGCATAGTTCGGGCCAAATACCGCCTTCCCCCTCTTGGTCTTCCCCTCTCCATCGCGAGGCGGGGCGCATCGAGTTTTTGGAAGGGGCTCTCCGCCACTTGGCATTTGGTGCGCCAAGGGGTCAAATGGCGGTTGGGCAATGGGGCGACCGTTTCCTTTTGGCTCGATGATTGGGCTCGGGATTGGGGGCCCCTGTGCCAGGTGGCTCTTGCTCCAATTCCCGACAATTTTCTGTCTGCTAAGGTAGCCGATCTGATCGACGGGGAGGGGAATTGGAAGTGGCATTTATTTCAACGTTGCCTCCCGTCCTCGGTCTGTTTAGATTTGGCAACGATTACCCGTACTACGGATCGTGCAGCGGCGGACGCCCTGTGGTGGGGCCTTTCTCCTAACGGTCGTTTTTCTGTCGCGTCTGCTTATGATTTAATAGAAGGTACCACTGTGGATCCTAGTGCCTCGCTTTGGGCGCTTATCTGGAAATGGACGGGGCCCCAACGGATCCGAGCTTTCCTGTGGCTCCTCAGCAAGAATAGACTTCTGACCAATCAACAGCGAGTGGCTCGCCATATTGCTTCTGATAGTAGTTGTTCCACTTGCGACCAAATTGAGACCTCCATCCATGTTGTTCGCGATTGCCCGCGTGTTCAAGCCTTCTGGCGCCAGTTTCCGTTAGGTCACCTTGCTCCGGATTTCTTCCACCAAAGTGGGGCTAACTGGGTGCAGTCCAACCTTCGGGCCTTGTCCTCGGTGATGCATGGGGAATGGGCTACTATTTTTGGAGTTGCCTGCTGGAAGTTATGGAGTTGGCGTAATAAATGCCTTTTTGAAGCTGATTTTGTGTGGCCGGTGCATGGTCCGAGTGAAGTTTTGGCTTATGTCGAGTGGATTGTCCGGGCCCGTTCAGTGGAAAACTGTGTGTTTCCTAACCAGGGGCTTCCGGGGGGTAGCTTGGTTGGCTGGACCAAACCGCCGGAGTCCTGGGTCAAGCTCAATACGGATGGGGCGGTTACGCCTGGCTCGCTCGTGGCTACTGCGGGGGGTTACTTCGGGACTGCACCGGACAATGGTGTGGGGGGTTTACGCAGCATATCGGGCGCACTTTGCCGCTTGGTGCAGAAATCTGGGGCGTCCATTCGGGTCTCTTATTGGCTTGGTCTCTGGGGTATCGCCGAGTATTAGTCGAAGTGGACTCCCTCGAGGTTATTAATATTCTGTCGTCTTCACAACCGATGTTTAATGAGCATTCCTTTTTGTTGGCAGGTATCTGGGAGCTACTCCATCGCGATTGGGAGACGCAGCTCTACCATGTGTACCGAGAGGGGAATCAGTGTGCGAACCATCTGGCTGTCCTCGCTATCCGGACCAGCCCCGGCGTTCATTACCATAGGGAACCACCTCTTTCGGTGTTGGCGCTCTTTCGCCAGGACATGCACGGAGCCCAATATCGGAGAGCTATGGGATAGTTAGTTTTCGGGTTTTGTTTCTCCTTGTATCAAAAAAAAAAGTTTGAAGGTGGTAGGAACAAAATAGCAATAACCTTTATTGGAGGATAATAGCCCAAAAAAAAAAACCATGTTGTGGATTTAGTGTAAGTTTGTCAAGGCGAATAGAGCCTAAAAAGGAATAACAAGCATAACCAAAAATACGAAGATAAGTGAGGTTTAGTTTGGTGAGAAAAAGTAGCTCATGTGGATGTGGGGATTTAGACGAAGAATAGAGGTAAGGAGGAGGTTGATAAGATACATACTAGTAGAAAAAGGTTTCAAGCCAAAAGACTTTGGGAAGAGAAGCATGAAGAAAGAGCGAGGCTTTTCTCACTAATGTGACAAGTTTTACGCCTAATAAGACCATTTTGATGGAAAGTATAAGGACAATAGATGTGAAGGGTAATACCATTTGTGGAAAGGTAGTGGGAAAATACATTTATGATGAGTTCAAGAACATTAAAAAAGTATGTTTTAGGTCTGATGTGGATGATATTGGGCATGATTACTGTGGTTGGGTCTATGAGACAAGGTGTGGTTTGGATTGGAAAAATGGGTTGTTTGCTCTTTTGGTGTTGCCTCCAGCACTGCGTCTCCACCCAGCTTGTTGTCGTTCTCCAATGCCATGAAACGAGGAGTCACCAGCGTGGGAAGCCACAAGCATAGCTTCAGGGCCGCATGAAAAGTGAAATGCTGACAAAACAACCGTTACTCATGGAGGAGTAGCTTAGCACTTAGTTTAGCAAATGAGATAAGAGAATCACAATGTTCAAAGGTTGCACTGTCAACCAAGAGCAAGGGCATGGCTAATTTATTAAAAGAGTTAAAAATTAATAAATTAACAAATCTGTTTATTAAAAGGATTCAAAATTTTAAAAGTTAATAATGTTAAAAACCAAAACCATTAATCAATTATGTGATAGGGAGTACAAATACTTGTTGAAGACATGATCGACAAATTGTGAAAGCACCGCGCAAGCGTTTGGTGACGGCTAGGACTTCCACAACAACTCCACTCTTTTTGAAAAATATAGTTTTCAATGGGACAAACTGTAGAGAGACCATACATATATATATATAAATATATATAAGGAGTACAGTGGGGACCTAACTACAGATAGTAACCTTAGGCTTGTCAATCATAGGCCTTATGAGTTAGACCTTCGTCATTAATTACATTAACGATATAAAGTGCTTAAGTTCAATAGGGATCACAATAATAGTAGACCTTAGGCATCTCAATAGGAATCATATCATTAGCCTGTTTTTAATAAAACCAAAACTACAATTGATTGTAGCCCACAAAATATGTTCTAACAAATAAATATATTTGTTAAAAGGGTAAAAACTAAAAAGTCAATAAATGTGCTTTAACATGTTTATATATATTAAAAAGTTTCAAAGCACTTTATCTTGTAGAAATTGAAAAGAAATAAATTTGTGGTTGAATTTTTTATTTTAAATTTCAAGCTTTATTGAATAAAACTAAAGAGAACTTCAGTTCTAACTATCAATTGAGATACATGCTAATATCTTTATTAACTATGGTATATTTTATTAATATAATAATATTTGATCATAATATATAATTGGAATTTCAATCTTTAACTTTTCATTTAAACTCTATCTTTTAATAAAAAGTTTCGATGGTCCCTTGTGTAATTGATGATTTTTGGAGAGTAGAATTTAAAAAAAATAAACTTTTAAATGAGTAAGATAAAATCTTATCTAAAATGAACTAAGTTATAGTAGACTCCACAAGTAATTAGATTAGAATGGATAGACATTTATTAAAAGTATACACTAAAAAATTGAAAAAAAAGAAGATAATTATTGTTGCATTTTCATAATATTTGATATTTTTTTAAAAGAAATTATACATTCATTCCCATATCATATCTTTATCTACCTTATATAATGACCCACCTCTCTTTTAGCACTTCTAATCATTGTGGACGTGATAATTGCTTTGTTGAAAAATAAGTTTGAACAATTAACGACATTTGAAACATTTTTTTATTCTTATTTGATTCAAAGAAATTTAAGTTGTTGTATGATAACGAACTAAAAGAATTTTGCTCTAATTTTACAACTACTTTTTTTTCATGATAACGTGTTGGCTGTAGATTTAAAAGATTTTGTTTTTTAAATTAAAAGTGGTACAAATGACTTTGTCAAATAAGTTAATGTCATTTGTTGAAATTCTTGAATTTATTAAAGTTACAAACTATTATCCAAATGATTTAATTGCTTATCAAATTATATTGATTATCTTGTTCCTGTAGCATAAGTTGAGAGAAGTTTTTTAAAATTAAAATTATTGAAAACTTATTTGAAATCATCAATGTCACATGAAAGAAGAATGATATATTGGACAATATTAATCTTCATACTATTATTAATGATTTTATATCTATAAATGTGCAGAGACATTGTTTTTATGATCATCTATGTACTTATTCATGTAATTCTCTTGGTTTTTTGCAATTTGATATTGTTGTTCGATTGATTTTATTGTTATTTTGTTGTTGCTACTACTATTTTTAGTGATTTTATTGTTGCTGACATTTGTAGGATGCTGTTAGTTGTTATTATGATCATTTAGTATTTCATTAAGTATGTCGATTTTTAGCTTGAGTCACTTATGTATAAATATTAAGTTTTAATAATAAAAATATGCATTTAAAGTTTACAAATTTATATATTATCAATTCATTAGACCCTTTATTTTCCCTACTTAGTCTAGCACTATAAAGCATTTTGAATGACCCTAAATGGTGGTGATAGGAATGTCAATGGCCCGACTCGACAAGTTGGGATAGGTCGACTCGTGGCCCGACCCGATCATTGGTTGACTTATCCGTGATCCGACCTATAGCTCGACAGGTCATGGGCAGGCTGGGCTAACCCAGCCTCAAACACAACGTCGTTTTTTAAGTAACAATCGAGTCACGAGCTAGCTCGTGCTCGGCCCAACCTCGACTCATGGCTCGGTCGGACCGATCACTTTTGGCCTATGACCTAGTCAACTTAGGCTTAAATTAAACTAAACCAGGTTAAAATTGGCATCCCTAAGTAGTGCCGAAGGACTCGAATTCCATAGATAAACTATTGGGAATGAAGAGCACGAGGTTTGTGTCGGAAATTTGATGTCCAATAATTGCGATGTCGTTGATGATATGTGAGACAAGAATTAGAAACTCAGTTATAAAAATTGGAATCAGAACACTTGTTTCACTTTTATTATTTCAACGCAGTTCTAATTTATCTCATCCACATATTTACGTGAAACCTACGTAAATACGTGAATGAAACAAGTTGAATCAGCGTTGAAACAATAAAAATAGAATAGGAAATACTTCTCCGTAGAAATTGGTCCTCTTTCAAGAGGATACAGGTTCAATAAAGATCATATTGTTGAGAGGAGCCAGCCCCGGGCACTCGTAGTTTATTGGCTCAAGACGCTTCATCCGTGGCGATTCTTCGTCCCTAGTTTTTGCTCTCTCTTTCCCTTTGCACCAAAAATAAATAAAGATCATATTGTTGAGAGGTTAGTTGTCGCAAGAAATGTTGCTCAAAAGTTACCGAAAGAGCAAGCGCAGTGGGACATCCGAAGGTAAGTCACAATTGAGCCCAAGAGGGATACAGTAAGAAAGCAATACATGAGGCATCAAACTTTTGCCATTTCTGATATTCCGGAAAAGACAAAGAGGAGTTTGATTCAATTGTTTAAATATGGCAAATGGGTCATCAACATGGCCCAAGAGATTGGACGCAGTAAAAATAGCCTAAACTTGATCGCATTATTGGTTGAAACCAAAGTTGTAGTTAGAAAATTTGCAATATGGTTA
>JAOSBP010000002.1:3469362-3479791 GCA_027563825.1 Erythroxylum mucronatum | reverse complement strand
CAAAGATTATCACAAGAGGTAGCCGGTCAATGGATCCAAATGGCAACTTTCCTTTCGGCCAGAATCCGGCTGAACCACAGTCCAAACTAGAGTTCATTTGTTCCATGTGACAAATTTGGTGCCATCATATTTAAAGAGCACATAACTTTATAGTATCTTGTCCCAGATCAAATTTATTTTTCAAGCAGAAGAGAAAAGTTTGATTCAACAAAAATAAGAATCCAAATTAGAGTTCATTTGTTTCATGTGACAAATACGGTGCCATCATATTTAAAGAACACCTAACTCTAGAGTATGATATCCTCCGTAGCTTTAAGTGACTGTTAAACTACGACCAAAGGCAAATCTTTATAAACTTTGTGAGAATAGCAATCACGAAGGAAAATGCATCGTTCATATACGGATAAGGTACTGCGTCTCAAAAAATATTTGAATTGCTGAATCGCACGCTAAGCAGGAAGATATGCCTTACCACATATTCCCAACCATTTTTCTCAGCGAACGCCTTCGCAGCTTCTTCACTATCAAAGTCAAGTCCTGCATCCCCAACATTGGCGTAAGGGTCCCCAGTGGACGTCCAACCCATCAATGGATTTTCCCACCTGCGTAAAATATGAACCACCGTCGTTATTGATATCATCAACTTGAAGTTTTCCACACAACAGAAACTTCCATCCGTAATTTCAATGAGTTAGGTAAGTAATTTTTTTTATATTTTCACAAAAATTTATGATCACCAAAATGCCAATTTTGAAAATCATCCCATGAAGCAGCAGGATGAAAGTGAGAACAGGACGCTGGACTCTGTGCAATTTATATAGGCACATGATGGTTGCACGACTGGAGGACGTGGAATGAGAACCTATCAATCGGTGCTTATAAGAGTTTAATGCACGTATAAGTGCCCTTTGTGAAGACATCTCCGCTCGAATGTAGAACCCCATGTGTCCATGAATAAGGTTTTCCCAGTATAATTTGTTTATGAACTTCAAAACAATATTGTCAACCATGCTGCTAATAACTTCTGGAGTGTATTGATATATCGCTGCTTGTGCTTCATAGATAAGTTGAAGAGGTGCAATAGACCAATCATACTTTTGAGTCGACAGAAAATCAATTTTCCATCTCCCAAGTTTCCCTGAGCCCTGTTGAGATGCAGTTCGAGCAGGCGAATAAATTATTACCTATCATAAGAAAATGAATGAAATAAGACAACCAAAGACTTGCCATGAAAGATTACAGAAACAAAATGCCAAAAGGATAGTTTTGTGGCAGACAAACATCTGTCACACTAAGAGAAAATATACCCAATTTGGATATTGGAACATAAAAGTACCACAATGTGAAACTACAAGTTCACTCAAGTCTAGTAAATTGCTACTTCATTCTGCTTTGCCAGTTCAGTGAAAAAGATAACAAACAGTCATCTATTTATAATAACAATATTGGAATAACATCACTACTTCACTAGGAACTATTGCAGTAAGCAGTTTGATATATTCCTTCTTACTGGCCTTGAGTACATGCTGAATGCACAAGTCCATAACAAGGGAAGATTCCTACAAACTTATAGTTCGTAATAAGAGGAAAGAAACTTGAATTTCCGTTTATCAAGAGAAATATTAGACTGGTATGTATGTTCAAAGGTAAAATCATATTTTGAGTCCGCAGATGATCATCTGAACATCTTTGAGATCTAGAAGTAATTCTCGAATTGGATTCTATGCATCTTGTACTGTAATGAAGATCCTTTTTTATGAAAGTTAACTGCCAGGATAGTAAATGAAGTTTGATTACCCAAACATTAGCAAGATACAACTCTAGGTGTTACGTAATCTTATATCTAAAACTTGTTTAAACTTCATTGTTTCCTTATCACATACAGAGTACAGAGACTAAGTAAGAGTTTACGACATGATCGGTGTTTACTTATAACAATGTCAAAGTTCTACTTTACAGTTTTATCAAAAATCCATGTAATTCCCCAGACAAAGAGAAATTTAAGTCGTTTCATTCTTGGACGAATTCTTCACCAAATCACTGAATGGATAAGAAGATATACAACATGCCAATTTCAGTTTTCGATTAGCAATTTCACTTTTTTTTTCTCCTATACTTATCAGCATTACTAAATCGCTTATCATACAATCTCACAGCTACACAAGTTCTCTAATGGATAAGATCACTTATTGAAACGGTACAAAAACGAATTGCTTTCTCTTTGACAACTTCGTTCGCAAATGACCTGACAGTTACATTCCTTCACAATTTTCCCTCCTATTCTTCCAAGTTCTAAACACAAATTCAAAAAACTCTGTTACCGTAGTTTCCATGACGCAAGAAAATAAAACAGACACAAAAGGGCAACAAAAAAGTGACCAGACTAGACGAACTCTTCTTTTAAGCTGTTCCTCGGGGATACCGGAGACCATGCCGACCTCGCCTGGTTTGACCTCTACCAGAGCGTCCGTAGAGCACAATCTCCGGGAAGAAGAGACGAGAGCCCACTGGCGAGCTTGAGCAAGGCTCAGAACGCCTCGCTGCAGAGAACTTGCCATGATTCGTCGTTTGAAATTCGATCGGTGCGTTTGAATGAAACAGAGTTGATTGACGTGCAGTTAGAGTTTTCACTAAAATTGTCGCTGCGAAGTTGCGAGAAGTTTCCCGCTTTTGCACCCAGTTGATGCCACGTCATAAGGGAATAAACGTCCGTGATGAAACAACCTGTTAGTTAATGACTTAATGTACAGTATTTTAATATTTGAGTTTTAGAAATTACCCCAAATCTCCTAAATATACGAGAAATAAAAGTCATTCTTACCTTTTTATAATAAAATAATATAATTAATTTAATATATTAAATATAATTAATTAAAATTAAATATATTCTAAATATAATTAATTGCAATATACGGAATATAATAATTAGGATATATTAAATATACTTAATTAAAATATATTAATTAAAATATATTATAATATATTAAAATTAAATATAATCAATTAGAATATATTAAATTTTGATAAAAATTTAAAAAACTATATCCCCTTTTTTAGTAAAACAATATAATTAATTAAATATCATTCATTAGAATATATTAAATTAATTATAATTAATTATAATATATTAAAATTTGATTTAAAATAACATTTTTATTAATTTTTATTTTTAACAAAACTATATTATAATATTTTAAAATTAAATATAATTAATTATAATATATTAAAATTTTCATATAAAAATTTAACTAAATTTTTTTTCTCTTTTGTGAGAAAAATATTATAATTAATTAAATATCATTAAATATAATATATTAAATTTTAATGTAAAACAAAATTTTATTTTTCCTGTAAAACAATATAATTAATTAGAATATATTTCTCAAGAATTTCAATAAACAAATCACTATTCTAATTATAATAATTAAATCTATTCTTTTAAATTTATATCTTATTAAGAAAATATCTATTAACATTAAACTTGAATAAATTAATATATAGAAACTTACTTAAAAATATACATAAATAAATTGTTTGGAGTTATAAATTCAATAATTTTTTATCATAATTAAAGATTATTACAATTTAAGGATTATGCTTTTCTTCCTATTGATTTGAACAGGGAATCATTCCCAGGTTTATAAACAATATATGGTTTTTATCAATTTTCTATGTTCTAATTAAATTCTAACTTTTGTTTCTTGTGCGTTAACGTTGAATTAACGGCATTGGGATAAACTTTCTTTTTTTTTTAATTAAAGCGAACTTTCGGAGTAGATTACAAAATAAGTATGAGGAAATAGATTCCCGACATATCCTCAAATAGGATACGTTGGCACTTGATAGGTGCAATATCAAAATAGGTTACACCAACAGCAAAATATTCAGTTTGGGTACTAAGCCAGTCAGCACATCTGTTGCTGTCTTGGTATACATGCCGATGCACAACAGACCAGTTTCTTGTAAACATTTCGTGAATGCCCGCTATAATAGGATTGAGCACCTGTATACGGTTGGCCAAGGAAAAGAGGAGTTTGTGCAACGCGAGGGAATCCACTTCTAGTTCTATGCGGCGGAATCGAAGGCTCTAGGCGAGTGAGAGGCTTATAAAAACTCCCCGAAGTTCAGCTTACATCGAAGCACATCATCTGAGGTTTTGAGTGAAGTCTCCGAGCTTGTCGGGAGTCATTGAACAACTAGTAAGGTTTATTACTTTGCGACGGAAGGCCAAAGGTTCGAATTGTACGGAGAAAGAAATGATGCATATAATTAATGACTCTCTTCGATATTTGCAAAATTCTTACATTATTTAATATTTTAAATTAAAATTTAAAATAATATGAATTTTTTTAGTTTTTATAAAAAAAACTTTTTATAATACTTTTGTTAATATATTTAATGTCGACACACATTTGATTAATAAGACTACAAATAGACTAATAAAAATTACCAACATTATTGGAATTTATGATTCATTTAAAATATAAACTGAACCATTTTATTTTTTATTTAACACACAATTATTTTCTTTCATAAATGAGGTAAATTAATTATATCACTAATTTTGCATTAGTTTTTTTTTGCACAAGTATTAGTTTATGTTCCTGATAATTACAATTGCGCTCGTCTCCTTTAAAGAAGGTTTTAAAAATTATAAAAAATAAAGAATTTCAAAGTTTAGAATAAAAAATATGAAATCACAAAAAGTTATTTGCCTTTAATTTTATATTTTTCTTATTTTTTGAAAAATTAAACAACAACAAATAATATATTGATTTACAACAATATTTAAGTTCTCTCATAATTATAATTGTTCGTATAATAGTGAAATGTTAGTAGAATATTTTAACTCGGATAATCAATCCTAAAGTTTTTTTTCCAATTATGGGCTTTAATTTTTAAAAATTTTAATTGTATAACTAATTTAAAACCTTAACAACTTATTTCAAATACTTAATTTTTTAACTTGGATAATCAATCATAGATTTTTTTTCCAATTCAGTACTTAATTTTTTAAAAATTTTAATTGTGTAACTAACTTTTTAAAGCTTTAATAACTTATCTCAAAACATTAACTTCTGGTAATGCAACTAATAAATAGATATTTACGTGATATTTAGAAAACACATCACACCGTTAAAAATAACTATTTGAATTGAATTGTTTAAATTTTAAAAAGTTAAAAACTTAATTAAAATTTTTAAAAAATTAGGATCCGAAAATAAAGAAAGTGATCTTAAAAAAAAAATAGAAAACTTGGGATTTGCCCACTTGGATTAGAAAGTAATTTTCAGGACCGGCTAAAAGAAGGGCATACATATAACTAAAGACAAAACGTGACATTGTCCGCATTGTTCCCTACATTGATATGTTATTTACTATGCTCTTCATTGCTTTTATTTACATATTTTAAATTTATAATCCAATTTTCAATTATTGGGTTTGCCTTTAATTATAACGCAATTTGGTAAGGAAAAAGACGAGTCCAGATCTTCTGTCCAGTTTTTATGGTGTCTTATTGTGTCCAGTAAATTTTAGCCATTCATTTATGCGTATTTTACGTTTATTTATGTGGAGTCCACGCGGGACCTACATAAATAAATGACTGAAATTTACTGGACACAATAAGATACCATAAAACTGATCAGAGAATCTTGTTCCGAAAAAGACTACAATCCTAGGAAATAAGAAGCAACGGCAAGTGGAAGTTTGAAGTAATACTAAAACTTCAGACTTTCAGTTACGGCAGTTATTCGCAGAACAAGAGTTTGTATAACCGAAAAAAGAGTGGAAATTAATTCATAAATATTATTTATAATTTATAATTAAAATTAAGATATATAGTTTATACATATGAATAATTAAGTTTTTTAATATGGTTGAATAAGTGTGAAAATATATTAATATTTACAAACGAACAAATAGTTATTTTAATTTTGAATATTTAATTAATAATAATATGAATTTTATTTAAAAAATTTAAAATGCCTTTAACATATATACTCATGAAAATTATAATTACAAATTCAAATATATATATATTAGTCCAATACATTCCAGGCAGGCATTTGTCTGCATGCTTTAGTTTGTCCTCAAGCCACTTGGCACTTTCTCAGGAGTTGATTCCAGTCGTTAATTACTTGGTTTTTGTCGAGACCAAGTCACCTGCCTCGTCCTCTTCCTTGATCACTCCACACTTGATGTTCGATACAGCCCACAGACACCAGTTTTCGGGATTGTTGAATAAAATGTCTCTCTCTCGATCCCCAAAGCTTCCCTTCTTCTCCAATCTCTCTCTCTCTCTGTCTCTCACTCTGTGTTTCGGTGTATCTGCATGAAGGACAACAGCGGCGATGACGCTCCAAGAAGAGAATTCAACCAAACCCAAGCTCGAGTTGGCGTGCTCAGACTTGAAAACGCTTCTTCAGATCTCTACAAAGATGGAAGATAGCCTAGGAAAGATGGGAAAGAGATTTGAGTTTATCGATGAAAGTCTATCAACAGCATCGAGAAGAGTAGCTCCTTTGCATTCTATGGCCATGGTCACTAGAGCTCTTGAAACCAGAATCAATAGAGCAGTATCTCCTGCACTTATCGTCTTGGATAGTTTTAAGCTCTCCGAGTCTCTACAACACAAGCTCCTTGAAGTTTCCAACAAATTACCTCACGAGGAAAACCCAGAGAAACAGCTCAAAAACTTGCTCAAATATGTCGATTGTGTTGATAAATTAAACGCGGTGATAAACTCGATTAGTCGCGATGGCGAGCAAGTGATCCAGAAGTTACAAGAGGTGGTGGAGTTCTTGAGCAGGACTAAAGCTACGGATCATTTTAGAACGCATAGGCTGAGAGAGACTATGCTGACACTCAAAGCTCTCTACGATACAGAGGTTAGTGCCATGAAATTTGATGGGTTGCTCGACGAGGCATTGCTCAATTTACAAGATGAATACGAGTCCCGATTGCAGCAGTTAAGGCACGAAAATGTTGGCGACACACAAAGGGAAGGGATTGATGAAGGTGAAACAACTGTTCTTGATCTGGGTTCGGAGTTGGAGATTGAACTTCTCAGAAGAATTTCCGAAACTCTGGCTTCTAACGATTGTTTGGATATCTGCATCGACATCTTCGTCAAGGTATGTGGCAGTCAGATTAGACACTTTTTAAGGTATGCAATTTAAGATCATATTGTTTCTTATATATCTGCTTTAAGTAAAGTAAGATGATAAAATAAGTATATGT
The DNA here is from genome assembly GCA_027563825.1 of Erythroxylum mucronatum. Classification (NCBI taxonomy): domain Eukaryota; kingdom Viridiplantae; phylum Streptophyta; class Magnoliopsida; order Malpighiales; family Erythroxylaceae; genus Erythroxylum; species Erythroxylum mucronatum. The sequence continues at coordinate 3,472,549 of JAOSBP010000002.1, read as the reverse complement.
GAAGTTGAGTTGCTGTACTCAAAGCCTATTCAGAATCTTCAGGTACATGATGCGAACGAAAGATGTAGAAAGTTTAATGTTTGTTCTGGTTCAAACAGGTGAGGTACAGAAGAGCAGCAAAAGCTTTGATGCGGCTAAACCCAGATTACCTGAGAACATATACTCCTGAGGAAATTGACGAAATGGAGTGGGAGACCTTGGAGACAGTAATAAGCCTTTGGATTCAACATTTTGAACTTGCAGTGAAGAAAGTACTTGTGTCCGAAAAGAGACTCTGCAACCAACTTCTTGGAGGAATCATTGGAGGAGCTGTCTGGTTGGAATGCTTTGTAAAAATTGCAGACAAGATCATGGCAGTCTTCTTTCGATTCGCTGAAGGCGTTGCAAGGAGCAATAAAGAGCCTCAGAAGCTTTTCAAGCTCTTAGACCTGTTTGATTCCTTAGAAAAGCTTAAAACAGAGTTCGTAGAGGTTTTCGAAGGTGAAGCTGGGGTTGATATTTGTACAAGGTTCAGAGAACTAGAAAAACTCCTGATACATGCTTCAAGCAAAGTTTTCTGGGAATTTGGTCTCCAGATTGAAGGCAATTCTGATGGTTATCCTCCACCACCAGATGGGTCTGTCCCAAAACTCGTAAGATATGCCATTAACTATCTCAAGTACCTTGCCACTGAAAGTTACAGTGCTCCCATGGCCAAAGTTCTATGGACAGAACAAATATGGAAAGCTGGCGCTCTATCAAAACCCGAATCAGAGGATAATTTGCTCGTAGAAGCTATAACCAACGTCATGGAAGCTCTTCAAAGGAACATTGAATCGAAAAGATCACGCTACACAGACAAAATTCTGTCACATGTCTTTGCCATGAACACATACTGGTACATCTACATGAGAACCAAGAACACCGAACTTGGGAAGCTACTGGGGGAGCAATATACGAAAAAGAAGTACAAGATTGTAGCCGAGGAAGCAGCTTATATGTACCAAAAGCAAGCTTGGGGACCTCTTATAAGATTGTTAGACAAAGAAGAGTTGAAGAAGCAGAATTATAACAACGAGGCCATGGTGGCTCAGATAAAAGGTAAGCTTGAAACTTTCCTGAAAAGCTTCAATGACATAACTGAGAGGCATAGGGAGTGCTATGTCATTCCTGATATTGATCTGAGAGATCAAATTAGACAAGCGATCATTAAACTTGTGGTTACCGCCTACATTGGGTTTTTTGACGCATTCTCAAACGTTTTACCGGCGAAGTCTTATGTTAGTCCCGAGTCAATCCAAGGCCGACTTGTTCAAATCTTTGTCGGAGTTGATCGGGTTGACGAAGCAAAGTTGAAGCAGCGTGATTCGAGGATTCGGGGACGTGGTGGACGACCCTCCATGTCTATCGAAAATGTTGTCAAGGAATTTCGCAAGTCGCGAGCAAACAACGGCGGTGGGTAGAGGAATTTACTTCCTTGTTCCTGTCACATTTGAGTTCATTCAATTATTGGTTAGACCATAAAACTTGTCGACTTCATGCAAAAGAGACCAGAGTTCCTATGTTTCTTTTCTGTGAAAGGTAAATAAAGTCCCATGACCGACGGACACTGTTTTTGCATTGTAATATAATATGCTAGCAGTTTTGTTCGAAGAGATGATCTTCGGTTATCTGCCTTATTTCATACTTGAGAAGTGTTAGAAACTTCTAATTCAATCCCAAAAGCAAAGCTAGCTCTAATAGGAGAGTTTTGCATACTATTATAAATTGATGAATACTCTTATACTTGTTTGATGTGGAATTCTTGACACACCTCCTTAATCTAGAGTAGGGCTGGACATCTGATGAGTATGTTAGGCAAAGAGATATAATCGGGCACCTTCCCAAACCATTGAGACAAACAGGCTCTAATACCATGTTAGAAAGGCCTAATACCATGTTAGAAAGGCCTAACTTACTCCCAAAAGCTAGCTCAAAGGGGAGGTTTGCATACTATTATAAATTGTTGAATGCTCTTACATTTGTCTGATGTGGGATTCCTGGCAACAAGGGTGAAAGTTTACACTCTTTTTTTTCCTAATTTTTAGATTTTCAAACTTTAATTAAAAAATGATAAACTATATTTACTAAGAACATAAAATGTAAACTAATCACATTTCACTAATATAATCATTCACTTGAACTTTTAAATTTGATCTAAATAAATTAAAATTGACATAACTTAATAATTTATAATAAATTATTAATTTGAGTAGGATATAATTAGTTTATTTTAAGTTTAAAAGCTGTATGGAATAGTCGTAGAAACAGATTTGATTAATCCATTTTTATGTAGTATTTTGTTATTGTCTCTTAACTATAGTTTAAGATAATGAATTTAATGTTTTAAAAATATAACAGGAAGTTAAACCTATAAGATAAGAGGTTTAAAGTTTAAAAAGTCTATAAAAATGGCTAAAAATTGAATAAAATTAAAAAAAATAAATATAATTGAAAGAGATTATTATTTTGAATAATTTAAAATTTAATTAAAAAAATATTATTAAATAAAAATTTATTTATTTATTTTAATTTATATAAACTTATTAATTTACTAAAATCAACATGTTAATTAATAAACTCATCAATTTTCAAACAAGAGTTATTAAAGTAGATTGAATCAAAAAAATTAAAAATCGAATAAAAAGAATTAGCTGATTAAAAATTTGTATTATTGAATTGGTCAAATTGATTAAGTATTTTAATTGATTAAGTAAACATAATATCAAAGTTATTTAATTAGGGGTTACTTGGTTGAATACTTGAATTGTAAAAAGTAGTGTTTTGAAAATCGGATTGAACCGATCGATCGGACCGAAAAATCGGTGAATCGAAGGATGAAACGGTCCGGCTTAGCCCGTTTTTTTTGTGAGTGATTAACCCGTTCATTTTACGGTCGGACCGGTAAAAACCATTGAACCGATGAAAGAAAGAACTGGCCGGTCTATTTAAAATGCTTTGATTTTGATGATTTCAACTTAAATGAATATTATGATTAGTGATCTTTTTTTAATCTTTTCGATGAAATATGACTATTGAGCTTTGTTATATTATTTTGTGTTGTGTTTGGCAAATTTTCTAAAAAAATAGTATATTTTGAAGTTTAAAGATTTAAGTTTACAATTAAATAAATAATTAATTAAATAATATGTTTAAAAATTATCTTATA
>JAOSBP010000002.1:3458410-3469262 GCA_027563825.1 Erythroxylum mucronatum | reverse complement strand
ATAATTAAATAATATGTTTAAAAATTATCTTATATATATAATATATAAAATAAAAATTTATATATTTATTAATCACCCGTTCAACTACAGTTAAATTTCAATTGAACCATTAACCCTTCAATCAGTTATTTCTCCGGTTCAATCACCGGTCTGGTTTTTAAAACATTAGAAAATAGGCGGAAGATTCCAAGCGTTCAAAACTTCTGACTGGCCGATAAGTGCAGTATCTCAAGATTCCTCAAGAGCAACATGTGGCAGACGAATTATGGAGGAGGTCCAAAACTCGCACATATCATAGACGCCGATCTAGGGCAAAGAATATTGAGTAAAATTAATGAACAGCGGCTAGATTTGGGTTGATGGCTGATACAGTTTGATTAGTTCAAGATTTAATCCCTTGCTTGTACGCCTCTGCTGGACTTGCATGCGCAAATGGTCACTGTTAAGTATTGGAACAAACTTGCTGAAGAGTTGCCAAAGTACGTAACTCACAAGAGCATAAGCTAGGCCCAGGTTTTTGGGTTCGACCCAAGTACAAACTAAGTCCCAGTACCTGAAACGCATAGGCCACAACTCTCCAGGCGTGCGATGGCATAATTCCCACGGCTCGACGAATCTCCCAATTTTGCGTTACCCGTGAAGCTTTCCCTTTTAAACGTTCCCGACGTCCCGTGTCCGAGGATAACATCTTCTTCGTGTTAAAACTGTCCTCTTTCACTTGCAAACATTTAATCAAACACTTGACTTTCTTAGTTCTAACATGGCTTCCACTTCCTTTGCCGATTTCCCGGAGGACGTCCAGCTCTCCATCCTTTCATTCCTCGACCCATCTGACATCGCTAACTTCGCCTGCACTTCGAAGCGCTTCGTTTTGCTCTGCAGAAACGAGAGCAAACTCTGGTACACGATCTGCGATAGGCGGTGGGGGTCAAAGACGAAAATTAACAAATGGGCAAACGGGAAAATCTCCTACAGGCACCTCTACAGGACTCTCAACAAGTGGGAGCATCTGATTGGCTTCTGGCGCCGATGTGGTCAAAGTCAGCAGAAGCAATCCGCCGTTAACGGAGTCAAGCCCCCGTCGTTGGTCTTCTTCGAGTGGGGCCCTTCGTTTCTCTCCGGCTCCAGAGTCTCTCCATCCCAAAACGGCACGTACAACGTCACAAAGACGCCGTTTTTATGGCTCAGCATTTCGGCCGAGGGCCACATTGTAAATTACCTCGATCCCTCTGGGCAAAATTGTGGTGGTTCTTACGGCGAATTGGGATTCACGGAGATTGATTTGATTCCGGTGAACGTTAATTTTATCGGGGACGTGCATTTTAGTGTGGAGGAGAATGTGGGTTATGCTTTTAGAAATCTGAAAATTGAGGATAGTGAGGATGCGATCGCCGGAGTCGAAAGTGGGTCCCCCGGAAGCTTGCCGGAGACGTCAGAGATGTATCAATACTACGCCAATAGGATGAGTCCTGGAGCTGATCGGCCGTGGAGGAGGCAGAGGAGGAGAGAGAAAGATAGGCAAGGAAAAAGGAGGTGGGAAACAGAGCATTTCTTGAAGATTGTTGATTGCTCACCAACACCATCACGACCTCTTCAAGGGCTATGGAAGGTGCGGTTACTCAGTTTTACGATTCGCATTTTTTGCTGTAAACCACTTTTGTTCTCGTGAACTCTTCATGTTGTAGGTAATTGTTTGCTAATCATTGGCAAAGCTTTGTTTCTATTTTGTTCAGAGAACTGGCGTTTTGGCTTTCCAATTTGAATGTTTCTGCGTTTATTGATGCATCCTGTTTAAAAGCAATTTCTATGGTTAGGTACTTCGACCGTGTTAGCCATCCAAATTGATACTTTTCTAAGTTTCAATTGTGAAGAAATGATTAATGATTATGTCGACTGAAATAGCTTCATCTGAAACTTTAGCTCTGGAGTTGTAGTTTTGGCTGTTATAATGAGAACAGTACTCTTTTGATTGGGACACTAGGTTCAATTTGATTATGGACATGGTCGGTCAAATTCGGATTATGTTTTACATTTTGTTCTGGTATTGGCGTAAGAATTAGTTTGCTTTCTGATATTCTTCCTATTTCATGTTACAATGGTCAAGATTGTAGACTGGACTCTACCTTTTTGTCACAATTGCCTCATAAACTCTTTAACTGAACGTTGCAGGGGTTTTCTGATGACATGAAGTTGGAATTCTATCTTGTAGCTTATGATGGAGCTGGCATCTCGTGTCGAATGGTTGGAGACTTGTCTGAGCGGCTTACCAATTGTTCTCCCGTATTCTGGACATCAAATCCCACTTTTATGAAGTCCCCAATTTCTTGTGAGGAAGCGAAGATATATGAGACTCGTATACATTTTCGACCATTTGAGATAGGAGATCACATACATTGGGATGGTCCGTTTATAGACGATGAAGTCGTCTCTCGCATTATGCACATTAATTCGAGTTATGAGTTAGTGATTCCAAGTTTGGCAGATGCTTCTGCGAATCCTTGGCGTGTTGACGGACGGATTTGGCTATATAGGAATGGGACGTTTGGGTTTGGATTTCTTAGGGATAATTTTATTGTTGATCTGAAGCATATTGCTCGAAATAACTGTCTTCTCGATGCAATAGAGTCTTCTGATGATTGAAATCCTTCGGGATCTTAGGTTGTAAAATTGATTTATAGTTAGGTGTCATAATGCTCAATGACAATGTTTATCAGATCGTTTTCTACAAAATAATAAAGTTCAATTGTTATGATAGGTTCCTTAAGTGTTGATATATTTCCTCTGAGTTCCCCCATTTCTCTACATGTCGTGAATCGGCCTTATCGGCGGTGAGAAATTAGGTAAGTTATCCTAATTGGTATACTATTATGGAGAAAGTTTGTTTTGGAGTTTGGATCATACTCAACTGTTTATGCCATCTCATAGTTTAGTTAGTGTTACATACTGAGAATCAAATATGTCTTAGAATCTTCATTTATATATTTCTCATTGTAGCATTAGATCATCAAAACCAAACAAACAAAAACCAGCACATGCCACTGTAAGTAGGAAGAAGTTCTCACTCGAATAAAGGAGAAGCCAGTTGAGCTGCTGGGAATGGAGAAGCCATGGCAGATTATTTCTAAGCATCCACTTTCAGTGTTTACCATTTTCTCTCTCGCTGCCTAACCTTCAAGTTGGCTAAATTTACCCTTTTCCCCGATAAGTTAATATAATTGGATGGACTAATCGTTCATCCTCCATGAATGCATGTGAAGCAGCTATTGCGGTAGGGAGGCCCTGTGTAAGATCAGTGACAGCAGTAGGGAGTTGACCATGTAAATAAATATTAGACCGTATGAAGGATGAATGACAAGGATTTGATTTCTCAGTATTTGCTAATGGTGCCTGTACCTCGTTGCTTTCTATGGATGTTCAAAGGGAATGCTTCTTCAATTAACATAAACAATATTTGGTTGGAGACGATGATTGAACAGAAGGAATTATGACAAGTTCTATAAGTGAGATGTTTAGCCATTTTTTGCTTGTATATAAAATAACGTGAGGCACTAAAAAAGACTAAGCATTTAAGACACAACTAATTTTTTCTAGATTCTCTTTTTAGGTACTACTATGAGATGGAGAGTCCTTATCTATACCACCAAACTTTTAACATGGATTTAAAAAATTCTCTCAAACTTTTAGCTAATTACATTTTACATTAAAAGATTAATAATTATACTGCATCTTGTATGTACAATATAATTTGTACGAATTTGTCCTTAATCTTGTAAGTAGCATTAGAAATTTGAGAGAACTTGTCAAATTCTTACATTAAAAGATTAAGGACAAATTCGTACAAGTTATACTATACATACAAGATGCAGTATAATTATTAATCTTTTAATGTAAAAGTTTGAGAGAATTTTTTAAACCCATGTTAAAAGTTTAGTAGTATAGATAAAGACTCTTCATCTAATAGCAGTAACTAAAAAGAGAATCCGGAAGAAATTAGTAGTCCCTTAAATGCTTAGTCTTTTTTGGTGCCTCGCCTTATTTTATATATAAGCAAAAAACAGTTAAACATCTCACTTACAGAACTTGTCAATGTTCCTTCCGTTCAATCATCGTCTCCAACCAAATATTTTTTATATTAATTGAAGAAGCATTCGCTTTGAACATCCATGGAAAACAAGAAGGTAGAGGCGTCATTACCTGATAAGATAGCCATCAAACATCGAGGGATCAAATCCTTGTCATTCATCCTTAGTACGGTCTATATTTATTTACACATGGTGACCTCCCTACCTCCGTCACTGATCTTTCAACTTCAACAAGAATGTGCCGATGGAATGGAATGGTTTTGAGTTCTGTCCCAGCCAAAAAGCTTCTTCTAACTACCACAACAGATAAGAGAGGCAATCGTATTTGTAAGAGAAAAACGATTAAAAAAGAAAAGAAGCAACTTTGAGATTCCCGAGCGGCTGTTAGCGGAGAAGAAACTTGGAAAGTAATCTCACACACGAGACCTTAACACTTCCTGGACTCTAAAATCCCATACAGGCTTTAAATTACATGATAATATACTAATATAAATAAAAGACATCAAAAGGGCATTTGGTCTAGTGGTATGATTCTCGCTTTGGGTGCGAGAGGTCCCGAGTTCGATTCTCGGAATGCCCCTGTTATTTATTTTTCATTTTCCAGTTACCCCATATTCGAGATTTCAAATATCTGGCGAGGTTGGTTTCCCTGGGGCAATGAAAGTTTGTTACAGAGTAGGATTCGAAGTTTTCCCTGTCATGAGTTAATGACAGTAGGATTGGAACTCCTGCACTATAGGACTTGGGTTCATTCAAAGTTCTGTCAAGGCTTATTGATAGATAATGGACCCGATTCTAATTTTCGCAAGAAACTATATTCTCCATTTAAGGTTGACGTTTCTTGAAGGGTGGGATCTGCCTAAAGCTTCTACGCCCATGTACATCGCAGTCTGTGAGCTGTAAGAAAACCAGACATTAGACAAAAACCTGGGTTACAAAAACCTGGGTTGGCTAAAACTTCCATTGTTTGAGATCCTGTTACCCAGTCAAAGTATTAGTCCCTACACAAACTTATCATCGATGGCTTGTGAAAGTTTCAAACATTGGTGTGCTAAGCAATGTCCACATAATCATAATTGCGTTCACTGGAGTGCTCGTCATGTGGGGTCTGTGTTTCCTGGAAAAACCTCATCTTCCTCAGGACAGTTGAACCACTTCTTCTAGAGGAATAGGTGTTGTAGAGGAAGAGTAAATGCTTGTCGCTTTCACGTCCCCTTTAAGCCCAGCTCTAAACTTCAATCATTAAACTAACGAGAATCGATGTACTGAAACTGAAAACCAAAACGATATAGACACCCAGATTTCTACTCTCATTGATATTTACCATTGGATGATAGTGATTAAATAAATGAAGAAACGCAATTACTGGTCAGGAAAATGAGGCAAATGTAAGACCTGTGGCTATTTGCTTCCCAGCAGTTTGACTATAAGTTGTATTTTTTCAACATCAGCGACAACAATAATAACAGTAATAATTCGGTAAAAATTTTAATAATACCTAAAATCAGCCTTACTCTTTGCAAGTCATGTGTGAAAGAGTGGAAAATCTTATAGCTACTCTCACCAGTTAGCCAATGCAAGTCATCTGTGAAAGGGGATCTTCTGCTAACCATGTGTTCTGTGCTAAAAATACGGAGCAATAGTTTTCTTCCCGTTTCTAGAAAGGGGTTTAGAATTTTCGGTTAGAAAACAATTAGAAATTCTTTTTTACCCCGTAGTGGAGCGGCACGGGCTCCTTCATCCTTAACCCAAGTCTCGAGTTCGAGTCTTGAGTATAGAATCGTTTTAAAAACTCGTGAAGGAGAGCTTTGTCTCCCAAAAAAGGTCCTATCTGATTCGAATCCAGATTAGTCGGTTGTTCATGTAACTCCGAATACTGGGTGGTTTAACCAAAAGAAAATAAAACAATTAAAAATCTAATAAATTAGGGTTTGGTATTTGTTAGTGTGTAAAAGTAATTTAAATGCGATCTGCGAGTGATGGAAGCTCTGCTCTCGTTTAGTTATTAATTAAACAGTGCAAGGTCTTTATACTTGGGCCATACTCAATTGACTAAACTTGCCCTTGCAAGGAATTCATTCTAGATTAATACGAGATTGGTAAGGAATGACATCGGAGATGACGCTCATGGACCATCACTTGAAGATCTTGGCGTGCACACATAATAATATTCATACTTATTTGAGACCTAGAACCTTGATTTCAACTTACTTGGAGGTTACTTATACTCGTTTATTTGACATTAATATTCTATAATGACATTCATCTCTTTTCGTGTTTATCAAATAATTTACTTTAATATATAATTTATAAATTATTATATATTTGTATTATTATTCAATACATACTAAAGATTATTTATTTGGTACATAGCAAAGTAATAAATAGTTATAGAAAAATATTGTTAAAATTTTTGCTTTCTAGTATGAGCATTTATAGTTTTTACCAATTTTCTTATATTTATTATGTGTATGTTTATTTTCTTTGTTCTTCTTATTGTTAATACAATAGATAAAGGAAGAGTCTTAAGCAAAGTTTTACAATTCTAGCTGGGAGTTGAACCGACAAGCGGGAAATTTAAGATTTAAAAAGTTTAATTAGTATTAGATAATCATAAAATTGATTCAAGTTTAAATAAAATTAATAAAATAAATTATTAAATAAAAATTAATTAATTAATTTTGGTTTATAAAAATCAATTTGTTTTCAAAAAGTAATTGATTAATTAATAAATTTATTAACAACAAAAGTTATTAAAATTAATCAAACTAAAAAATTGACCAGTTAAAAATTTTTAAGATTGAATCTGCTCAATTTTTTAATCGTTGGTCTTAAGTATTGCAATACAAATAAAAATAAGATTTTGTATTTAAAAAAATAAAATCATAAAAATAATTTTTAGTTATCATGGTGAAGTACATGCCTATATTGGAATTTTTAAGAATAGGAGTACTTGTTCATCCATTTATTGTTTCTCATATTGTGCGACAACACCAAAATAAAATAACAACAACAACAACAATAATAACATTCATTCAATAAGAATTTCACTAAAATATGGGGTCTAAATATAAGAAAATTAGAAAAAGACTAAAATACATTTAATCCCCAAGCATTTTATCCTTCCATATATTATGTACCTCTCTATTTTAAAAGTAGACTTATTATATCTTTTGACATAAGTTAAAGGAGTTTATAATTCAAAAAGTTTTTTTTAATCTCTGTATTATGATGACATCCTTACAATTGTACATTTTTTTGGACAAAAATATCCTTTTAATCTTTTGTTGACTAAAATACATTAAATCCCTTTTTTTCATTTTATTATGCCGTCTATTTTAATAATAAAAATTATTTTAATTATAGATCACATTTTAACCGTTAATAAATAAAAAGAAAAATTACCAAAAATATAATTGTCTTCGCAATTGTATTTCATAACCATTAATTTATGGGAAAAATTAAAAAATATTTATGAAACAAAATTTAAAAAGGAAATATATATTTAGGGTGCCATTTTTTCATAATTTTCCATTATAACTGTTAATTGATGAAAAGAGAAAAGGAGAGGCTTATGAGGAGGGGTTGTATCGAATTAAAATGAAGGATTATTTGGCTGAATAAGTTCCACTTTGAATATTAGAAAAATAGGAAAAAGTTTTGGTGTTTCAAATTCAAAATCAGTGGCATTCATTTATATATATTCATTTTTGTTGTTGTTTTTCGTTTTCTTTGTAAGTTGCGTTTGTTGTTGTCTCTATACTTGGAATTTGAATTTCTGACTCTCTCTAGTTTTTACGAAAACTAAGGAATTAGGTTGAGTAAATAAGTACGGTAACTCGAAATAAAGACATTACATTCTTTAATTTTCATTTGCTTGTTTGTATAAATAAGATCAGAATTTACAACTCTAAAATAAATTTTAAATAATTATAAAATTTTATTCCAAACTTGGGTATAATTTGAAATTCAATATTAGGAACAACAAATAAATAGTCTATAAAAAAAATTAAATATTTCTCTCACATTCATTTATCATTTTTTCCTTTTTTTAATATTTCATATTAACTGAAACTCTTTATTCAATAATTTATATTATAAAATAAGTTTATTTTGTTTTTTAATTTTAATCTTATAATAGAGATCATACACAATTATTTCAAAATTAATAATTTATTAAATCATTAAAAATAATTTAAATTGTTTATTTATTAAATACAAAATTTTTATTTAAAAATTAAAAGGGTATTCTTGTCAAAAAAATGAAACATGTACAATTGTGGTTATGTCATCATAATATAGGGATAAAAAAAATCTTTTTGAATTCTAAGTTTCTTTTACTGGTGGTCAAAGGGGGTCATTTTTGAATAGAGGGGGCATAATGTGAAAAATGTATAGAACCCGTGGAGTTAATTGTATTTTAGCATTAGAAAAATCTAAAAATCTTGATTAGTAATAAACTCGTATTTAAAATATTTCATGACTTTGAGCTAGATTTGTCAAGTCCGCAAACTGTGCAGATTCATCTTTATCATAGAATAATCTAGTGAAAATAAAGACGCTAAATTTGTTGTTTCCCTTGATTCTTAAGTGCAAAAAGTCACATTTGAGGATCAAATGTAAGGAAAAAAAAAGACTTTGCTTTGAGCTAAAGTATTGTCAATCTGTCAATTGAGAGCTTCATTAATAAGATTTGGAAGCATTGATTTATGAGCACTCGTGCCAGATGCACGAATATATGGGTTAGAGATAACCCTTTCTTGGTCATTTGTACATTTCTGCAAGGGTGAAAAAACTTCTTCATTAACTATTATGCACAGAATGGTTAGAGTAGAACAACTAGAATATAATGACTAACTAGTTGAGGATGTTTGGAGATTGACTCTACACAGATCAAATGTTCCAAATCAACAACTTTGAGCATTTTACGAATACTTTTGAGTCTTAGTCTTGGATTCTCAATCGAAGGTTTAGAATTATCATCATGATCCTCACGTTGATAGTGGAATTGTCGAGCATGTTGATAAGTAGATATCTCCTTTTGTTTGTTCTTCTTCTTCTTTCATTATTAATTATAAAATCATCATCATCGTTGTCTGACTCCCTTTAATTATTATACTATTATGTTTAATTTATCCTTATTTTAATATTTATTGAACTCAATCTCATCATTGAAAAATATCAATTTCAATTATTCAATTCCAATGAAGAAAATTTTAGCAAAATTAACCTAATCATAAACGTCACCGCTTGATCAAATTTCTTGTTGCGAGTAATTAACAATGATTAACACGTTGATGTTAAATGTGAACACAAGCAGCCTCTCTTCATTTGTTTTTAATCAAGGAATGAAGTAATCATATAATTAAGTCCAAATCGGTGGTTTTGTAAAAAGTATTAGTATAATGCGTGTAATTTTCGGACTGAGTAACGATGACAACGACGATAATGACATGTAATTATCACAATTAATATTTTATTAAGTGTAGTTATCCATAATGACATGTAATTATCTATAAGCAAACAAAGACTTTCTTTCTTTTATGGTAAAAATTTGAACATTTTCTGACGTTTTAAGTTGAAGAATACAACGAAAGCTTCCCAATTATTTCATTACAATTATTTATTCATCATTTCGATAAGTAGACATAATAATATGACAATAATTTCAATTAAGCTTGAACGAAGTTTAATTATATTATAATTAAAATAATATCATTTTTCTTAAATCATTTCAAATTGAAATTTAATTTAATTAGTTTAAATTTAACAAAACGAAATTAATAAATTTCACATTTAACTAATAATTAAAAAATCTAACCAAATTAGTTAATTTAACTGTAAAAATTTTAAACCAACTGATTTTTTAATTAAGATAGCTTCTGATTTGAATTATTAAAACATTGCTTTCTGAACATTTTCTTCATCTGCCAACGAATCCTTATAGGTCAACTAAACCCTGTCCTTTATGTGACTTCCACATGAAAGGATATAGAGATAAGGATGAATTACATCCACCATTTAGGTGGTAGGAGTTAATTTCTCAAGAAGCTTCTATTCCTATAATTTCAAAATTCGACCCGTTTCCGTTGAATTGGCATTTAAATTGATCCATTCAAACTAATTTTCTAAATGGATAATTTAAAATAAGTGATTTTAAAATTTAACTCTTAATTATTTTGCTAAAAAATAAACATGTATTGTTATTATTATTTTAATTAAAATATAATAACAAGAAATTTTTTCTAAAAAATAAAAATTAAATTTGATAATTTTAAAATTAGAATTTTTTTTAAAGGTTTCTATCAAAAGAATGTCTTTTAATTTATATGTACAATATCATTACATGTTCAAATTATTTAATTTAAGTTAAATACAAATATTATGTGTTAAATTAGCAATTAAGATAAAATAGTAATAAGGGATTTTTCAAAACTTTACAAAAAGAGATTACTACGGCCGCCGTATTCACAGAACGAAAGCTTTTGTTTAATATTATGGTGTCTTATTCTGTCTATAAATTTTAGCTATTTATTTATAAAAATTCTATATTCATTTATACAAAACTCGCATGAGATCGATATAAATAAATAGTTAAAATTTACGAGAGAGAATAACACACCCATAATATCCGAATTTCTTCTTCGTCACCTCGACCTTTCCAAGCCAACACGTTCAGCTCTAGACCCTAGTCATAAGTTGAAACAGTAATGAAAAGAATAAACTAAACTAAACGCCCTAGTGTCGTGGGTACCTGCTTCTTCCCCAAG
>JAOSBP010000002.1:3439720-3458310 GCA_027563825.1 Erythroxylum mucronatum | reverse complement strand
CTATATGGCATATTATTATATTTTTTGCTAGCACAGAAAATATAATTAATATTGAAAATTCTCTTGTATAAAATAAATGAATAAAATAAAATAGTTTTATTTTATTTCATTTATAAATAATAATAATAAAAGTCAATGAGATGGGAGTTCGGATCCTCTGTCTAATTTTATTATGTCTTATTCTGTCCCATGAATCTCAGTCATTCATTTATGTGGATTCTGCATGGGTCTCGCGTAATTGAACGTGGGACGTACATAAACAAATGACTGAGATTTATGGGACAGAATAAGGCACTATAATTTGGACAAAGGATCCTATCCTATGAGACAGTGGTTATTGTTGTGGTTTTATTAATTTACTAAAAGTACGACCAAAATGAAAAGTAACGTGGTTTAGTAGTTATTTTTTTCAAGTTTTGAAAAAAATAAAAGAAACGATATATGACTTACGAAAACAAGAGTTTGTATATATAGTTTTCTGATACTCTTGTCTTTAGAACGAAAACAGATAGCGAAGATACGTGCATTTAAAACAAAACTGAGAAAGGAATCGTTATATACTTTGTTTTTCAACGTTTTCATTTTCTGGACGTGCATGAAAACAAAGAGCAGAGTGATATTTGATATTTCATCTTTCTTCATTTGTCCGTGAAAATAAACAACAAAAAATAGACAAAATTGTTTTGTTCTAATTTCGAAGATAAGTTTTTTTAAATTTAACTATAATCATATCAAGTGTTAAAAATGAGACATATTTTTTGGTATAAAATACACAGAGATTTCGTATTTTCAATGTTCCGTATCGATTAATCATCACATTCCAAATATTTATTCTGCCTGTTCTGATTATAAGTACGTTTGTCTAACGTAAGTCATAACAAATGAATATTGGATTATAATTTTTTTTTCCTTTGCGCAATGCGATCCTTCAGTTTTAATCATCAGAATCATGCATTTCTTGATCCCTCAGCTGGAGTCCGGCTTATAGAGAGTCGTGCATGTCTTCCCTCTTCCCGTAAGCAAAGGGTTTGCCTGCGAAATTTCTGTATCTTTTCTGAATCTTGTTGCTCTATACGTTGAAGAGAGAAGCTTGGATACCTACATATAATAATGACAGTTTTTTACTATTGCGGTATGGGGGAAGAAGATAAGTTATTTGGAAATGGGAAAACAGGAAGAGCATTCCATCATCACAAGATATATCATAAGTTCGCTCATCCGCAACAAGTCTTTAAACTTATTTATAATGTATCTCAGCAAGCATGACCATTTAAGCTGAAAGTGATTTGGTGTAAAATCGGATGCCAACAGCTAAGCCCAAGATTAGAAGGGGAACTAAGAACTTGAGGAGGTTGATGATGAAATCTGGCGACTTGTCTTGGCTGTTGTTGGCCTGCTTGGGAGGAGTGAATTCTACCTTGGTGGGTATGGTACTGATATCAATATTTCCCACATAGAATTCTTCCATCTTTGTTCTTGCACTGGTGCTGTGCCCAACATCCTCAAAATCATCAGTTGCGTCCTTCCCTGCAGAACAGATACCAAATACCAAATGCTCAAGTGAGTCAGCAATGATTGTATATATACCAAATGCACAAATGATTCAGCAATGATTACATATACCAAATGAGTCAGCAATATACCAAATGCCTAAGTGAGTCAGCAATGATTATATTTATATGGTGATGGTCTTCAATTTGCATCAAAGTCTTCATACCTGTGGCTGACAACATGACCTGGTCACCACCAGGATGATCCCCCATATAATTTGTCACGTCATATACCTGCTCCACATTTGGAAATCAAGGGTTACACTTCTGGACGATTCGGGAGCCAAAGCTCAGTTGGATACGGTTTTCCTATCAAACTCAATTGCAAACCTACGCAGATGCCCCTCAAGTGCAACTAAACATTTTCTTCTGCTACCTATCCGATGGCATCCTTCCGATGTTGAATGAGGCTGCTAGATATTGGAAATGACTTGCTCTCAAATTGACACTAGAAGTAGTTTTAACCGTGATAAAACATATTGAGATGAATATTAAATACTCTACCACCGGTGATCCAAATAAGATAAATCAATACATAAGTAACAGCCAAATCAATAAGATTGCACTTAAACATAAAAGAGGGGCACATAGTTTGTTGAAAAATAAGAAAAGAGCTTTGTTGAAGAACTTAATCTTTTGTGCAGTACGTGTTAGTCAATAAGAGCCAACTAACATTTTACACCGATTCAAGTTGACGAAGGAGAAGATGGCATATCCACTGTTCTGCACGTATTGTTTTGCCTAAGAGAGTTCTCAAAAAAATTGACATGATTCCGAAAGTTTTTCAGTAGTCTGAGAAAGTAGAAGATTGCAAGAAGGCTAAGGTTAAATGGAGTGAGCTCACAATTCCAAAGAAGCGAGGGTTAGGCATTATTCCCGTCTCACAGTTACAAAAGGTACTCTTATGTAAGAGGGTATGGAGATTTTTTACAGAAAAGACTACATTATGAGTCAAGTGGGTGAATGCATGTCATCCTAAAGAGCAGAATTTTTGGCAGGTGGGTAAGTCACGTGAATTTTCTTGGATTTTCAACTTATTACTCAACTTGAGAGAATTGGTCTATCCCCACATTAAGCATCAATTGGGGGACGGAACAAATATTTGATTTTGGTTTGATAACTGCACCACATATAGCCCTCTTATCCAAAGAGTCGGCCTGGTCCGACTCCAAAACAAAATTGCCAGTACTGCAAGAGTCTCTACACTTATCCATAATAGAGAGTGGTCTGGCAGTTTCAGAGGATTCTCCTTGCTTGCAGACTACCTACCACCTATATCTGAAGCATATGAAGAAAGCCTCATTTGGGTCCTGAACTCCAAAGGTGACTAATAGCTCATGTCATAAGATAATCGCTCCAAGTGTTGCTGAAGTCCCTTGGTATTAGGGATGGTAATGGGCTGGGTTGCGCTTGGCCTAGATCGGCTTGGCCCGACTACACTTATTTTCAAAAAAAAATTAGCAAAATGATATCGTTTTATCATTCCTTCGAGTCAAAGGGCGAGCTAGGTTGGGCCAGTCTCGACCTAAACTCGACCCGTGGCCCAGTTGGGTCAAGCACTCTTAGCTCGTGACCAGCTAACTTGGGCCAAAGTCAGGCTAGGCCAGACCGGCCAAGAATGTCATTCCTACTTGGTCTGACTTATTATGAAAGCAATCATTGCACTCAAAAGCCTCAATTCTTTCTTGGTTGGTATCAGGAGTAGGCTGAAAACTAAAAATAGTTTGGGATTTATAATCTCATTTGTGTTTTGTGTAAACAAGCTGAAACAGCAGAAACCATTTTTATTTCTGTTGTAATTATACAAAAGCGATATGACGCAGGATGTTACACCTATTACCGGTTCCTTGCTGCACTTTTGAGTGGGGAGAAAATTTGACTATGATAATTGATAGCATCAAGCAAGGTAAACCTAACGGGTTGTTCATTAAGACATTGTTACTACCACTATCTACTGGATCGGAGGGAACGTAATCAGAGGTTGTACAAGGGCATTGAAATAGAAAAATATTAGCTAGTAGATATGATTATTAATTAGGTTCGACCTGCCATTATTGCAAATTCCAAACATAACGCACTTTTTCCTAACCGGAACTTTTGCATATTTGTCTTGTAGGTTATTTTTGCTGATTTGTGGACAGAATAAGTGTATCATTGTAATGCGGTTTGCGTAGCATTTACAATAATACAATTTCTTTTAATTTTCACAAACAAATCTCCATCGATATGGCAAGCAAAAATACGGCAAGTGTGATAAACTGATATCTCTAATCTGTCTTGAATATAAACCGATAAAGCAAGAAAATGACTCATAAACGAATTGGATAGTGAAACAAGGACTACATACCTTGCCCTCGATAACAAGCCAACAATCCTTGTGGTGGTTGTGCTCAGAGACCTCAGCTAAAGTGAAGACCTTTGGTTCACCACCCATTTGATGAGTCACAGAACGAAAAGACACTAACTTTTGTCTTCTGGGAACGGATAGAGGTTTTTCTCACTTCTGGTCTAAAGACCCACCGGAGCTTCGAGTGTATTTGTAGACAATTATAGAAGGAGAGAGAGAGAGAGAGTGAAACTGAGAGTTGATGAGGTCTATTAAAAGTGGGTGGTGAAGGAATGACATTGTTGCTCTGGGTTTTAAGTACTTATTTACTTTCATATTTTCGCACGCTTAACTTCCTGTAAGAACAGCACGTCTGATCGCAACCACAAGGTCAGAGGACCACTTTAGTACTAAATTAATAAATGAAGAACATCTGGTGGCCTGGTGCGGATTTGAGGGAAAATATAGACAGACTGGCATCCGCACCTTCCAGTCATCAACCCCAACTCCCTGAATAAGTGAACGTGATCGACGTAAGGCATTTAGGTGAAGCTTGCAGGCCTGGATACTGAGGAGACCATACCTGTAATTAAGAATTCTTTTTTTGACTGAGGATAGAGGCTTCTGGATTCCCAGTCACAGAAAAGCTTGGAAATTGGCTGCATCTGTCGAGTTGATTATGGTATCTGTTATTATTTTCCATATTGTGAGGATTAGTATAAATCATATTTCCGTCTTTCTCTACCTTCACATTTGCTTTCAGTGTGTGTGTGTCCACCTTTGCCTTCATTCGTACCCACAACCACATTTTTTGCAATTCAACCCCACCACCTCAAAACAATTTATCCTCTTCTTTGCAATCTTACCTCTCCTGACTCCTGCAATCGACCGATGTGTCTAAAATGATAATGTTAAGTAGCTATCATTGTCATTCTTCACATGCTTGCTTGGGCCACCATGTCTGTGTGAATGTGTTATTGTCGCTATTTCTCCTTCTCCCAATAAATTGTTAAGATAAGCTCACAAATGGACACTCTCGTGCATTATGTTGTGTGCTTTCCATCTTACCCGTGCATGCCCAACAATGTTCTACTCCTCTTAACTTACTATTGCCAAAGATAGAATGGTTGCTATGCTTGAATCCAACAATTTCTTATACAAAATCAAAGTAAAAAAAAAAAACTTTATCACACTTCAAAACATTAATGCTACATCACATTCTCCTTGGAAACATATTCTTTCTTAAATTAAAGGGGCAAGAGTACAAAAGTTTGCATGTAAATAATACTCTGAAAGATATTTTCTCATTTGTTTTCGCTTATTTTTTTTAATTGCTATAGCCCATTGAAAAAGGTTTGCATGTAAATAATATGACAGGTCTATCCCAACCGATTAAGCTGTTGCTTTGAAATTTCATATTTTGACCGTTTATTTTTTTGAGACATTGAACTCCACCTTCTCTCGATTGGACTAACAAGTATGGATAGATCTTTGTGGGATTGTAAAGGGAGTTTCAATCGATGTCTTTTATAATTTCAAAATTTTTAAAAAAGATATCATGATATTAAAAATGAATTTTTACTAAATTTTTTAATTTAAATTATTAGGATAGTGATTTTTTTGAGAAACTAAATGATTAGTTTAAACTCAAAAAATTACAAGAATTATCAAGCTTTAAAAAGTGGCAAGCATTACAACATAAATGATAGAATAACAAGTTGAATTGTTCTATATAATAACTAATTTAGGAAAGCCTGAAAAACTATCAACGCAATTGGAGTTCTTGTAACAAATAATTCTGCTTTCTCTGTGTTTGTCCCATCCTCAGCTCATCCTCTTTTTGCTTGTATAGCTATAAAGAGACTCCAATTGTTTATAAAGATCATACTACAATTATGCATATAATGAGTGACTAAGTGCACTCTTATCCTTTCAACTAGGTCATTCAGAAAAGAGCTCTTATGTATAATTTGGTTATGGAATATCCTTTGATTTTGTTCATTCCATGTGGAATATATTACATAGCTTAATGAGATTTTCAAAGCCAATTGATCCCCTTAACATAATGCTCGATTATGGTAGCTCTAATTTATGTTGTTTTGCCAACTTTCCTAAGATGTTTTAAGATAGCAGTATTGTATGATGTTTTTCCATAGGTAGCAGGAGAAGCTACATTTAAAAAAGTTGATCCAAAGACTCATCTTCCTTTTTACACAATTAACATAATCTTAGGATGTTAATGTATCTAGTTATCATGTCTAAGGCATTTAATCTTTATTTAATTGCAAGTCACAAAATGAACGAAGCTAGTGGTGAGTTTGATTAAACCATAATGGTCTATACCAAGTAACTTTTGGAGCATGTGTCGTTAAAGGGATCTATAAGATGAATTGGAGAACAAACCTGAAGTGGTATTGTTCCTGTATAAAGTGTTGGCTTATGCCCTACATTCAATCAGTTTGGTTGTAGTTTAGTAACAATTATTTAAAGGTGTTAGTTATCTTGAACATGTTTAGATGTATATGATAAAGTCCACGGGATAATTGTACATTGTAAATAAAATTATAATGAGATTATAATTATGAGATTCATATTGCATTTATGTATTATCTCTAAATTATTCCTAGTCATTGTTCTATTAAAATTATACATTAATAGAACGTAAAAAGACTAACATATGTTATGTTTTTCCTTATAAAGAAAGTAGGCAATCCTGTAGGCTAAAGTATAGAGATACTTAAAAAATGTGTTGATGCTTCTTAGAAAATAAGTTCACTGAATAGACTCGACATGAGGAATTCATTTGGAACATTACTTGTATGTATATAGAAATTCTCATTGTGATAATTGTCTAAGTGATCATTTGGCTTAAGATCACCAAAGTTATCTTGTAAAGGAATTGTTATGTTTTGATACTACTTATGACCGATTTAATCATAGGTTGTTTAATCAGTAGTCACTGGATGTAGCATGAATTATATAGAAGTAGTTATATGATCAAGACATGATTCATCACCCCAAAGTAATTAGGGAGAATGTTATGTTTTTCTCAATTAGTATTTGATTCGGGAATCTGGAGAAAAATATGAGGCACGATCATGATATTGGTGAGGCGTTTCGCAATACACGATCGTGCTTGGCTATCGACTGGAATTGCATGATATGCACGATCATGACAATGAAGGCTTACCGAAAAGTGACAATTTCGAACATTCTTCATTCTTTTGGCTATAACTTCTTCTCTCGATCTCCAAATGATGTGAAATTTGAACCAACAAACTCCTCACACATTTTTCTTTCTCTATACCAAAATTTATGGCCATATGAATTTATTCAAAAAAGATTGATTGATGAATTTAAGCTGAAATGAGATGGAATTTGTTAAGTGGAGTGATTTCACTGAATAGTCATCAGTATTTTGGCCATATCCTGATCTGTAAATTTCAAAATATATTTATTTTTGATTTAGACTAAAATAGACACATAAGTTGAAACAGTAATGAAAAGAATAAACTAAACTAAACGCCCTAGTGTCGTGGGTACCTGCTTCTTCCCCAAGAAGTCAAACCTCATCGAAATTCACATGGAAGTTGGAACTTTCTACAGTAATAGTTTTTGATTAATTTTCAAACATTTTGTTTGACTATTAATCGGCCATCCATGATCCTAGTCGTCGTCATTCTTTCTATTTTAGCATTCTTGATCAACTCTCTCGTCATCAATCTGCACATACAGCTCAATCCACATATAAGTAGCCATCAAAACGCACACCCTTTTGGCCATTACAAAGAAAGCCAACTCCTTCATTCATGTCAAGTGACCCGATGTTGAATCCATTAAGCTGCACCAATCCTAAGAAGACCAAGGATTTCAAAAAATGCAAAAGCCATTCACTGAAACCTACAAGGTCGAGAAAGAACTCTGCAAATCCTTTCTCGGATCGTGGCCTCGACAAATTCGAAGAGCTTCTCGCTGATCTTGAGAAGAAGAAGAAGATGATATACTCTAAAGTGGGACCTGAAGATGTGTATTACGTCCGGTTCAAGTATTCACCTACAAATGATATTGTCCCTGTCGTTGTGAAGTTGAAAGATCCTGATGCAAAAGAGAAGGTGATCGAGGTCGTCGATTCCAAAGAAGACAAGAAAGATAGCGATAAGCTCGATGCTCATGACACTACCGAGGTCTTGGATAACTCGCCGAGAAAAGGGTCGTCAACTCCAGATAAAAAGATTGAGAAGAAGAGGTCTTCGTGGAATTTCATGTTGCACAAATGGAGAAGACCATCTTTTTACATGCCGATGATTGTGATCTTCATCTTGCTGTTACTGATTTTCTTTGGTCGATCGGTTGTTATCCTATGCACATCTTTAGGGTGGTACGTAGTTCCTGCATTGAGTTCTAAAAAGCCGATAAAGAAGAAAATCAACAAGAGAGGATTTAGCGAGCCTAAGATGGTAAGCGATGGTTTATCTTCTCCAAAGTTGACCAAGATTCACGAGACTATGAAACTCAAGTCAGAACAACAAAAGAGTTTCTCCTGATATGTTCTTGTTTTTTTTGGGGTTCTCTTTTTGTTTAATTCCCAGAGGTTAGGAATTCAGTTTTCATGGGTTGTAATTAGATCTTTTTGGTTCCAAATTCAGATGTTTGGTTGGGATTTGAGTTCTGTCTATCCAGTGGATGTTCATAATTGTAAATTAAAAGTAATATGAGATTAAGTTAGGTTTGGAAGATAGTTTTCCCAATTTCCTTATTGTACAGCTGCATTCTTTGTTTCTTTTCTTTGTTGGGTTCAGGAAATTGAACATTGATCTTCTCTGTATATTCATTTGACTCATTCTTTATCGGAAAAGAGACGACGGAAATACTCAATCAAGGAAAATAAGCAGAGAAAAGTCACAAATTGATGCGGGTGATGAACGGAGCAATGACTGATTTCTAAACATTAGACCAGCTAAGAAGAAAGCCACCATATTTGAATAAGCAAAGTTGCCTTGAAGATGAATGGATTTGAAACAATTCAGGTCAATTTCGTACAGTGAGATTGTTATACTTAAGGATCACCCAGATGTGTCATTTGTGATCGTTGGTATTTTGATAGATCCAGGGACAATAATCCTTTTCTTTTGCTTTTTGGTACATATGCTTCGTAGCTAATAAAGTAATATATCAGACTTCTAAGTCCTGTCTTGTAAAGATTTTAGAATCCTGTCTTGTAATATTTCCTAAAATGGCGGGGGACTTGACCTCCGTGAGTCACGTGAGAATTTTAGACCCGAAATACAAGGGTTATTTTATAAGACCAAAAGTTGTACACATTAAAGTTAAAGCCTTTGTACTTTGATCTTCTTCACGTCAAGGACCCATATGGTTTGATTCTGCGTGTCAGACGACTACAACTTGCTCAGGACGTGCCTTCACATAAGATGTATGCCACTAACATTAGTACCATGCAACAAAAAACTGTGAAGAGCTGACGTTCTGAGATGGGAAAAGTTAAATGAAAGAGCGAGCGTTTACTCTTGTTTCAGGTCTTCCTCTGAAGCAAAATTGCGCGATCTATTTCCTGCATTAAATTTCCATGAAAGATGCAGTACATGTCCTGTGTAAACTACTCAAGCTGTAATGAAGTATCTGAGCATCAAAATGTAACCAACAATAAAATACATGAATGCCACATGAGCCTTATACAACGAATTTCACTGTCAAGCCAAAAAGAACCACTTTTCCATCCCCCACTGCCTATTTTGTGCAAATTTGTAAACATTTCTCCAGCAATCTTATTCCTGAAAATTTAATAAAAGACATCACTGTATCAAGGTCATTCGCATAGAGACAGGATTTACAGAAATAACCAGTTTAATTCGGAAGTCAATCAGCTACTTGAGTTGATTTCGCTTATTTTTTTAAGGTGATGAAAGTAACCAAGATGCTCATAGCTTCTGGAGCAGAAAGATGCAATTTATGTGTCACTTCATTTCATTTTATTGCTAACCTTGAATCTTTTCCTTCGTGCGTAATCGGAAGTGTAGTGAGAAATATATGGCTCACGCCTGGAAGTATCATCTCTGTAGCGCCTTCCTGATTTCACAGGCATGCCACCAGTCCTTTCTAGAGCCTGACTTCTTGAATTTCGAAAGAAGCCATTCTTGTCCCACGTGACCTCATAATCAGCCTTCAATCTAGAGCCTTGCTGCTCAAGACTGAGTCATGTCAGAGCCTTATGAATATATAAATTGAGTAATTAGGAATTTCATGTATGCAGTTTGGACAGGTTTCGATATCAAACTAGCTGAATCATTTGCTCATAATGACATTTTTCTCCATGGCAAGAGTGAAATACCATTCTCAAAAAGAGGAAAAGGGCAGTCAGAGAAAAATGTAAAATGGGAAATCTCAAATCCTAATTTCAAGCCATTTCAGTGAAGGTTCTATGCAAGCTTGCTTTAGTTTCTTGAGAAAGGGAAACCTATCTATTATATAAAATCTGTGAAACTAAACAGTTTAGCTAACCCTTTTCCCTGTAAAGAAAACAGATCAAATACAGAGTAAAGTCACACAGAGAATAACAATTTCCTACCTTTTGTAACGAGCGTCCACATAACACTTTAAGAGCATTATAGAAGTCTCCATGTTTCTCAAACTGCACAACAATTTTGCATTGGAGACCTGAAATTAAAATCCCATCTTCATCATCTGCATCCTTATCTTTATCATCGTCTTCAGCAACACTCAAGTTCCTAGCAGATATGAGTTGGAGCAACAATGGAAACCAGGTTACACCACATTATAGTACTAAGAACAATATCCAGTAGGGACTCAACATATACTGCAAGTATAACATATCGAACCGTCACCAGGTTTAGAGAGAATCCACAATTCTGTAACAATAACCTTCCCTTCATAAATTTTGAACATAAAATACCTATACAGGTAACCAGGTCTTATAATTGAAGCAAGATATTGACTATGAGGATTATCGCCTTCAACTGAAGCTCATTAAATCATATCTAAGACTCCAAAGAGAAAGATTGCTGTTTGAATTTTCCATGTACATTCACTCCTAAATCATATTCACAGTTCCATGGTGGCAACTAGTTTAGGCAAGTCTGTTTTGAAACACAAGAATGAGTTTTGTCAGAGCTTTTAATTATAATCTTGATTCAAGTTGGGTGGATTAGACATTTACCAAATCAGCTTTGAACTTACCAGTCCTTCACATACACCAAAAACACAATCAACCAGAAAAATTCTGTTTTTCATTTCAAGTAGGATCCAGATTTCACCGCATCCACCCTCAATACATAGAAAGGGAGGATATTCAAATCAAACAAGTACAAAACTGAGGCAGAAAACAATAAGGCCAACACAAAAGTATCACCTGGATAACACAAATTCGGCAGGTCCTTAATCCGTTACATATACTTCCCCAAGCTAGAGCATTAAAACTCATAAATCACAATAACTTGTTAACAGAATTCAACATCCATTCCCCTAAGATCACTTGAATTACATTAAAAAAAAAAAACACACACACACACAGAGAGTAAAACTAACTTAAAGTTGCACTTACAGTGTCCACCCAGTCAACAAAGTTAATAACTAGGCAGTTAGGTATTGGCAGGAAATTTACTAGCGTAAGGTACTTGGCTGAAATCACAAGTCAAGCACAGAATCGTAAATGACAGAAAAATTATAGAACTGAAACCCCATGAAACTAACACCAATACCTTATCTTTCCAAAAGTGGAGAATATGGTATGCGTGACTAACATGGAAGGCTTGGAAGAAACCCTCGGCTCAGCAAACCAACGTGACGGAACTTTTCTCATAATAATTGTATCAGGCTCTTGCCTTCCTCCTCCTGAATATCCTACCAAAAACAACACCAAATCACATACACAAGAAAGAACACTTCAAAACCACCGAACGTTAACCCCTAATTAAACAAACAAACAAACAAAACCTCGATTACGAAAAGCGTAGAACTCGTCCCACTCTTTCTTCATCCCCTCAAAATCATCAAACACGGGCACGGCAACCCCCAATTTGTACTTGTCTCCTTCGAGGTTCAGTTCAATCCCATCCATTTTCCCAACAATGTGCTTTCTCCAATCAAGAAACTTCTTCTCCAACTCCTTGACATCATCGTCCTTTTCGTCGCTTCGCTTTTTAGGTTGCAGAAACCCTAGGTCGCGAATGCAGAGACTACCATCGGCCAGCGGATCGTCACGCTTGAGTTTCTTGACGTCTTTGATGCGTTTGACCTGAAGGTCGTCTTCAGGGATGGTGACGGACAGTGAGGTGCTAAGGAAGTCTAATAACGCGCGCTTGAGCTTCCACTCGTCGATTGGTTTGGTGGCGGAAGAAGCGACTGAGGGGTAGATGGAGAGCGTGAGTTTCACGCGACGAGGGGTCAACGAGAGATCGTTCTCGATTTCTAGGGTTTCCGTTGGAGGAAGGGACTCTAACGGTCGAGTGCTCATTGCAGTTCAGACACTTCTCTCTCTTCTTCAGCTCACTCATTCTTCTTCGTCATCAACGGAAGTTCTTAACTGTGAAGTCACCCCGAAACGGCGCCGTAAGCTGTGACGCGGATAGGCCGAAGATGAGGCGTCATCAGTAAAAGACAGAAAAGCCCTTCTGTTTGTGACACGGCCTGGTACAATTGAGGGAAAAAGCAGGCGTAGAAACAAAGTATAAAAGGGGCATCGAAAGTCAAAACAGAAGTAGGAGAATTCGTTCATCGGGAGAGATGGGACTGTGGTGCTTCTCTTGTTTCGACGGAGGCGACGAGCGGCGAGAGAGACAAGAGGAAGAGAAATTGGCGTCAATTGAAGCTCGCGCCAAAGCGGCCGAAGCAGCTCAGAAACGGTAATTTAAATTTCCCCTTTTATTTAGTTCTTTCCTTTCGTTTCGAAACGTAAATATCCAAGTTTTGCATGTCCCGATAAATTTAGGATTGCAGTCATTGAAGGAGGACGCCGTCCGACTCTGTTTCCATAATCTGTTCTCTGTAGCAATTTATGTAACGGTGTCTGTTTTGCAGGCAAGAAGATTTCGAAAAGTCTGCTGCAGGAAGGGCTGCGCGTGCACAACTACAAGGGATGGCTAAACAGTCTGCTAATGCTAACCAAGGCGAACCTGTCCTGAAGGTCAATTCCTTTCTCTTTTAATTTTAGCTATTATCTGATACCTTTGTTGTTTATGATAATTAGGTATTCAGAACTGCCGTTGTTCTTTAATCACACTCAATAGTCCTCCTCTACTTGAGATCAGATCCTTATACGAATGAGTACATAGCTATTGGCTCATGCCTGCATGCTCATGTTTTTATTTTGTTCATTCTGTTGGTGCAGTGGCAAATGGGCTGAGGCTTAGCTTCTTCCTTTGTCCGGCTACAGTTTCTTGGTAAGTTGGTTAGAGTCTTGCAAGTATCAACTAGATATATTCAACTAGTGTCATAGATTAGACAGAAAAGTCCCATTTGTAGCTTCTGTCGATCCTGACTACAAGCCCTCATTCAGGAATGAGATAAATGTGGTGATAAATTCCTCCATTTAGATGACACTGAATTAGGGAACTAAATATTAAGTTCTGGCAATAATTATATTCCCCAAGTTGAAAACAATCGATAAGCAGAAAAATGAAAAGCACATTTGGGAAGTTCTGTTTTATAAGATGCTTTAACAATGAATGTATTTTTTTTAAAAAGTTTTGGAAAGAATTGCTTTTCCTCTGTATGAAGTCAACAATTACACTTCCTTTTCGTTGATATTAATTCCTATCTTGATGTCCTTGTTCCCGTTCCAGCATAACTTGCATAGGATTCAACTGTATCTTCTGCACCACCGGTTTCTCCCACTCTCATGGCATATCATTCTTGTTTGCAAGATATGTTATGTTGAAGACATAATTCTCTTTAATAACAGTTTGCTGTAATTATTCTGTTATTATCTATGGGGAAGAAATTATAGTAGAGTGATCATTATCTATATGATGTTTCAGTTCATTGAACGTTTTAAATTAGGGGTATTTTGCATCCGTGTGGCAATTCTTTTGCATCTTTCGAAATATATCTTCCGTGGAATTAGTGGACAGTTAAAGACAAGTCTTCAAACCTAATTTAGCTGACTCCAAAACATCATATCATAAGCAGACGACCAATTTAGTAGTATGCATAATTTCATTTCAGCAATAAAAGTTACAACTTACATAAAAGTCAAAGTTAATAAAGAGGCTGGCCTTCAAAAGATCTTAAGATCTCCATTACAGGTTAATATAACGCCACTATTTTCATTGGGTTTTTCATCTCATCATTAAGTCTCCATTTGTGCATTTACATGGGAAAAATGAAAGTGGGACAGCCAACATTGTTCTGAATGTAACTCAAAACTACAGCAGGATTGCTTTACAATTTAATCTTGGTAGTGGAATTGCGAAATCCTTAAGTTCCTATTGATCCATTTTGATGTCGATGCACCAACGGTTTAAGTTGGAGGTTCTAGATGCCTTTGGTGACATGTTGAGTGCTTGTGACAATTTTGAAACCATTATCAGACAATGTCTTGAACAGAGAGCTTGAGCTCATGTTTAGCTTGAAATAGTCGGCAGTATGCCCCCTTTATTTCTGCAAGATTGAACCATGCGTCATGATTGGTGGGTTCCATATGCAAGGCATGTCACCTTAAAATATTAATTGAATCTTGTTGAGGAATTCATCGCATGACCATCCAGAATCGCAGATTATTATGGGTTGAATCAAGCGTTCTTGAGTGGTGTCAGAGCCAAGATTTTTTCTTATAGTGTATTTTGATCTTCTACATTAAAAAAGAATTTTCTTTGGACTATTGGCATTACATATTAACAGCTATTGAATAAAAATTTTAGCTGACATGATAGAAATTGAAGATATGAATACATCAATAACTTGTACATCGTCTCTTCTAGCAAGGACTACTGTGACAAATGCAAGATTTACGGTGGAAATTTTTGATGAAATGAGTTATTTCGGCATGTGGTAAAGTGATATTCAAGATGTTCTTTTTTAGCAAGATCTTGACATTGTCATTGAAGAAAAGAAATTAAATGATGTTAAGGAGAAAGATTGGAAGATTATAAATTGTTTAACATGTGGTACAATTCGATAGTATCTTTTCAGAAAGCAAAAGTATGTCTATTCGAAAGAAATTTCTGCATTTAAATTGTGCAACATGTTGGAGGAAAAAAATCTTGAAGAAAAGTATTCAAAATAACTTTAATATGAAGAAGAGATTATTCGTTTATCTTATGTTCTAGGTACCGCTATAAATGATCACATCACTAATTTTAATCAGTTAGTTACTTATTTAATGAATTTAGATGTGAGATTTGAAGATGAAGATTTGATTTTGATGTTGTTGGTGTCCCTTCCTGAAGAGTTTGAGTTTCTTGAAACTGTTCTATTTCATGGGAAGGTTGTTGTGTCTCTTAGTGAAATTACAGCTGCTTTGTATAATCATGAATTGAGAAGGAAAAATGTTCAAGTGGAGCAGCAGAAGCTTTGGTGGTCAGAGGTCGTTCGCAGAGCCAAACTAAAGGAAAGAAATGGAGATTGAAGTCGAGACCTAAATTGAGCAAAAATGAATGTGCTTTTTGTCAAGAAAAAAGGCATTGAAAAAAGGATTTTTCCAAAGTTGAAGAATAAAAACAAACCTGATAAGGAAAATGTTGTTGCAAATTCAAATATTGATGAGTGTGAAAATGCATACTCAAATCTCTCATTAGTTGTTACATCCTTAATAAGCCTTTCTAGTCTATGACTGCTAGATTTAGGTTGTAGCTATCATATGTGACTCAATCGGGATTGGTTCTCTGATTTTAGAGAGCTAGAAGGTGGAGTCGTCTACACAACAATTGACAATCCCTGTATCACAAATGGGATTGGTTCAATTTGCTTAAGGAATCACGATGAAACAATCAGGACTCTGACAGATGTCAAATACATGCTAAGTTTGACAAAGAATCTCATTTCTGCATGAGTCCTAGAATCAAAGGGCTATACTGTAAATGTAACAAATGGAGTAATGAAAGTTATCTATGGTGGACTTGTGGTAATGAAAGGAATTCAAAGAAATAATAACATGTATTATTAATAAGGTAATGCAGTTATTGGAACAACAGTTGTAGCTTCTATCGATAACCAAGAGCTAGAAGCAGTCAGGTTGTAGCATATATACTTGGGACATGCAAGTGAAAAATCCTTGAAGATATTAGTAAATCAAAGATTGTTGAAAAGGAGTTTGTGCCTACAAATTAGACTTATGAGAGCATTGTGTCAGAGAGGAGTAGACAAGAGTGAAATTCAGCACTGCAATCCATGATACGAAGGGTATTTTGGATTATGTTCACTCTGATGTGTGAGGACTTTCCAAAACAGCTTCTTTGGGAGAAAAACACTATCACATGACCTTAGTAAACAATTTTTCTTGGAGAGTATGAGTGTATACTATGAAGACTAAGGATGCTGGAAGTTTTCCTCAAATGGAAGAAGATGACAGAAACTCAAATAGTAAGAAGGATCAAGCGTCTCCGTACAAATAATGATGGGGAAGTACACGTGTGATCTATTTTTAAAAGTCTACGAAGATGAAGGTATTGTCATATACTTCACAATCAGGGATACACCACATCAAAATGAGGTGACAGAACGTATGAATCAGACATTGTTGGGGAAAGTTCGATATATGTTATCCAAAGCTGGGTTGGGCAGAGAATTTGGGGTTGAGGCTGTTATATATACTTGCCATCTCATTAATTTCCATCCATCAACTGCTATTGGTGGTAAATTTTTTAAAAAAAAATGGTTTGAGAAACCTGCTACAAATTATGATTCCTTACATGTGTTTGGTTGCACTGCATACTAGCATGTTAATGAGTCAAAGTTGGATCCATGTGCAAGCAAAGCAATTTTCATAGGGATCATCTTTGGTGTGGAAGGATATCGTCTTTGGTGTCCAAAGAAAATAATTTTTAGCATGGATGTTACCTTTGATAAATCTACCATGTTAAGAAAGGTGACAATTGAAAATATTGAGCAGACAAATGGTATCTTAAAGGAGGTAGTGTTAGCCCCTGAATTTTTTTTCTTATTATTTAAGCATGATTAGATTGATTATGGAGTCTTGATGAGTTAAATTAAGTTGTCATTAATTAGTGAGGGAGCATTAATAAGTTAGGTGGCATGGATTAGCATGAATTAAATGGAATTAAAGAGCTAAGTGGTAAGTTGTATAAAGGTTAAATGGGCTTTGGGCTTAAGTGAGGAAGTAATGGATAAGGCTTTTTCATTAAAACCAAATGGGCTATTGGGCTTTGGGCTTAAGTGGATTAAGTAAGAGTATAAAAGGAAGAGAATTAAATGAGGTGTGGGTGAAAGAAGAGAGAAACGAAAATTAGAGAGGGAGAAAGAGAGAGAGAGTCGTGGAAGAGAAGGAAAGAAGGAAGAAGAGAAAAAGAAAAGAGCTTTGCTAGGGTTTTGATTTCCAAGAGTTTAAGAGGTATTTTGAAAAAAGTCCAAGAAGGAAAAAGGTGGAGGAGAGTCTAAGCTTCAATTTGAACCAAGAAATCCCTTATTTGGGTAAAGATTCAAGGTAGGTCATGTTTAAGTTTTGGTTTTTGGTTGGGTTTTGGTTTAAGAAGCTTAGAAATAGAATGAGTTTAGTGATTCTAGAACCAATTTCATGCATTGGGTCATGAAAGTTTTCAATTTGAGTTGTGTTGATTTGGGAAGTTTGTGTTGTTTGAAGAATTGCAAGAAGGGCAAGAAGGGCAAAAGGAGAGGCCAAGTTGAACAAGAGATAAGCAAGGAATCAAGGTGGGTTTCATTTTTATCTTTATGTTAATAAGTTATAAATGCTATTCAACTAATAAAATTAATGGTTTTCAACTACCTTTAAAGTGAGAATTGATTGTGCAGTGAATGCTTGTAAATTGTTCCATGATTGTAATTATGTGAGAATTATAGCAGTATATGTCATTTGCTTGAATTTGTCATGAATTGAACGAGCATGGATGATAGTGTGAGTATGAAATCATCATGACTTATGCATGGAAATTCATTTTTCAAGAATCAGCCAATTGGATAAGAAAATCCAGTTTTTATGCATGAATTCCATGTTATGTGGGTTAGGTCAAGTCCACCCAGCAAATGTCACGTGCACGTCGACCAGTATAGGCTTCTCCTGCCTGCCAGCAAAAGGCAAGGAGCTTCTTTTAGGACTCCTCATCTTTACGACTACACAAGGCCATTATATGAAAATGTGTAGTTCGTCAGAAATTGTGGACTTACCGAGCCAATTATGATGTGTTTATGTGTTTATTAGTATTGATAAGATTGAAAAATGCTTGAATAATGGAAATTGTGTTTTTAGATTGATGAAGTTATGAAATGCATATTTTATGATTGTTTGAGAAATTGCTTAAAGCCTGGAAATTGCAATGATTATGCTTATTTCCATAAATATAAACATGTTACCCACGGGCATAAGCTCACCCCCTCTTATCCCGTCCCATCTCCAGGTGAAGAGCGAAACCTCGAAGAATGAGCTTAAAGGCATTACTCTAAGATTGTTTTGTTTCTGTATTTCTAGTTGATTTTTGTAAACAATGCTTTAGATGCATTTTGAGAAAACAGTTGCTTTTGTAAGATGTATTTTGAACCATGTTGTAAAG
>JAOSBP010000002.1:3394080-3407336 GCA_027563825.1 Erythroxylum mucronatum | reverse complement strand
GCTCAATCCGGTATCAAGCCCGGTACAGTATTCATAACATTGCTATTTATAATGACAAAATGTTCAAAATCAAATATATTGTAGTATTTTTTCACAATTTCAAAAATTGTAGATTTTTTAAAAATTCTATTTGTATTTGTTACCCTTAAATTAATATTATTTGGTAAGTCTGTAATTTATTATGAGTGTTTAAATTACTATGAGAAATTATAAATTTAATAATAATAAGTCCATTCACCCTCGATGAATGGTCTAATTAAAGGCATGCATAAAATCCTTATACTAGAGGAAGAATTCAATGATTTCCATTCCTACTAATTAGTAGAGAAATGGAGGATTGCTGAGAATTGGGTAATGAAAATATTACCCCTTCAATGATAGCTTAATGCCAAGCACAAGTTTTCATTTCATTCTCGTACATTTTTCTCCGTTACCCCAAACAAACATACCCTTAGTCTAGTCGAAATTGATAAATTAGATTTATATTATCTGAACCGTTCAACTTAAAATTTAAATTAAAATAAGTCTTTTTTTGGTTAAAAAATTTAAAATAATGTCGTTTTGACTAAATTTAGGATAGTTAAACTGAAGCTCCAACTACATAGTTGGAATCCAATAAGGTTTCTGGCCGAAAAAGTTCAAATTACTAAAACAGTAAAACTACGTATCAATCATACCCTCTCTTTTTTTCGGTGATTGGTGTGCATATAAGTATAACCCCCTGCTTAAGAAAGTTTTCTTTGATTTTATTAAAAAAGGAAGAAAAAGGAAAAACGGCCACGAAAGTACAGCGTAAACAGAGTTCTGTTGCTTGCCCAGAAGTAGAAACTGCAGGACACAAGGAAAAGACAGTAGTCACGTGATTATCACATGGGATATTCTTATCCTTTTCTTAGACTTAGAGACACAAAAAAGAACACGTACGTACATAGCCCATCAACGTCTAGCTCTAGCCCCGTTATTACAATTTCTTTATTAGACCCAAGCTGTCTTGTCTCGTAATAGTAACAGTAAGCGCATCGCTCGACTTGCTCACCGCGAAAGTGCTCTCCGGAGAGCTGGGCCCAAGAGTGCTGGTGCACTCAAATGCGGCAAGTGACCCTCCGTCCTCAACACCTCCACGGTGGTCCGCCCACCCAAATGGGTCCTCAAATACTCCGCCACCGACGCCGGTACGGACACATCCTTTGACGTTTGAATTATGTGGCATGGAACTCTCACCAAGCCTAATATTCCTCTTAGATCTGAGTTAAACACGGTCTTCGATACGTATAAGGTAATATCCGGCCTCATATTGAAAAGCGTACGGCTAAATTCCATAACGGCGGCTGGCACGTCGGCGCCAACGGCGAGAGGTGCAAATCCGTTGACCCACGCTTCGTAATTGGCCTGCATTGCTGCGAATACTTCGTGGATTTCCGCTTCCTCGAATCCTCCGTGGTAGTTTTCGTCGTTCAAGAACCTGTTTTGTCCCAATTCGAGGCCATAGTTCAAAACTTTAACGCCACAAAACAAAATCTGCGAATGATCCAAAAGAAAAGTTTGAAGCTTTGAAGACAACTGTGACATTTATTACCTGGGTGATGCTCCGATGAGTACGAGTTTGGAGAATAACTGAGGCCTGCGAATGGAGGCAACAAGACCGATCATGGCAGAGACGGAATGACCAACATAGGCACAACGATCGACGCCTAAAGCGTCGAGAATATTGAGCAAGTCATCAACAAAAGCGTCGAGACTCGTGTACCTACTGAAGTCGAAGTAATCTGGATTGACGCTGCCAGCACAAACAAGATCGTAGAGGACTATCCTAAAATGTTGAGTGAAAAAGGGTAGGATTCGCTGCCAAGCCGACTGGTCGGTTCCGATGCCGTGGGCGAAGACCAGAATTCTCTCTCCGGTGCCGACTACTCGGACGTTGAGACCATGGAGGATGCTGGTGCTCATATTCGATGAGTATAATCAAGTGAGGAAAAAGCAGAGCCCTGTTTGAAGAAGCAGGAGGTTTGTGGTTGATTCAAAGAAAATCTAGAGACAACTCCTTGCTTGTGTCTCTAATGGGAGTTCGCGTGTCCGAAGCATATTAACAGGGTTGAGCATTTTCAAATCTAATAAAGTTTTCTTTGCGGTGCTATTTATATTGTCAGATGTCTAGCCTTTACTTTGGTATCAGATCCTCTTTCAATTAAGCTTTCACTGGTTAGTTTTATTAAATCTTATTCATGTGTTTATATAAACATATTTACAAAATTAAAACACCCCAAAAAAACACAATTTGGTCCAACCCTTTACTTTGGTGCATATGGCTTTTCTTCAAACTGAGAAATTTCGATTATAATAAAGAAAGAATTCAATTCAACTTTAAAAAAGAGATTTTAATTAGATGACAATTTTAACGAGATCAGATATCCTCTTCTGATTATAATGTTCATATCATGTTCCATTAAATTTCATCCATACGTTTGTATGAACCCCACATAAATATATGGATGAGATTTAATAGAACAGAGTAACTAAAACAGAGGATTTGATGTGAATTTTAACATAGTGACTCTCCGTTAGTTAAATACGTAATATTCATGGAATATTATTGTTCTATTTTTAAATAAAAATAGTATTTATAATATAACAAATAAGACTTATTGTCTTAAATATATAAATAT
This sequence comes from Erythroxylum mucronatum, assembly GCA_027563825.1. Classification (NCBI taxonomy): domain Eukaryota; kingdom Viridiplantae; phylum Streptophyta; class Magnoliopsida; order Malpighiales; family Erythroxylaceae; genus Erythroxylum; species Erythroxylum mucronatum. Next base: position 3,404,673 of record JAOSBP010000002.1, on the reverse strand, counting down.
AAGCTCAGATATTATATTACAAACAGGGCCTACTGTTTTAATTGTATAAACAATGGCCCGGTGTCATGTATTTGTAGGATTCATTTTTTAATTAATTTAAAAATATATAAATAATATCATATTAATATTGATATAACATTTAATTAGCGTACCGTTAATTTTGTTAAATTTTTTGTTCATTTAAAGTTTGATTTAAATATCTTCATAACGTCAATTTAAACACTTTTAAATATTATAGTCTGTTTTATAATATGTTGTGAAAGTTGAGATTCAAAATATATTTTTAGCTTTTGAAAAGCCTCAATTCTAATATTTTTAAAAAGATTTAAATAAATTAATATTATTTTTATAATATCACATTATAATTTTTATAATTATATTAATAATATTAAAAAATTTAAAAATTAAGTTTACGTTAATTTTAATATTTAGGCCGTGAATATAATTTATGTAATATTATATATAAAATTTATTGAACATTAGTACTTAAAAATAATTTATTTAAATATTAGATAAAATAAAATTATACTTTTAACCGAGTTATAGTTATTTTAACCTGTTAAAAAATAAAAATAAATATTTTATTTAATATTATTAGTTAATTTTACATTTGCAATTAAAAGTATATAAAAAATAACATTTGTAACTAAATATTAGTAGAGTTTAAATTCTGATAATGGGGATTCCAGGATTAAGAGACGAGAGAGTTCAAGTTCAATGGAGGGCTTTCTTTCTCCTTCCATGTCCTGTGCAAATAGGCTGCAAAGAAGTTAGTGATGGGATAGGATTATGTTGTGCATATACCTTGCTTTTTCAAGTCCTTTTGGTGATTCTCCATTCCTTTACAGGATATAGTTTTGGATACCGTATCTCACTGTTACAAGTAATTATGGAAGATTGCTAATGGTGAGAGCTAAAACGTCAAGGACGAAATAGCAGGACCACCCACTTTCTTGGATTGATGATTCACCCGGGAGGAACTTGGTTCACCTCAGTAACATCATAGACTCGTTTGCTCTAAATGACAGCAGAGATATATGATTGATGTGCTCCGTTCATGATAGGAGTAATTACACAAGCACGCTTAAGTTTACAAGTTAATGAAAATCAAAATCCATGCCCGAGTCTTTCCAATGGAGGACAGTTGGCTTAATTGGCAAAACTTATCAAGCCACTTTCTAGATGATGATGCAGGGATGATAGGAGATAGGTGACGTCGAAGGAGGCATAAAGCTAATAAGTGGGGTTGATCTTTGAATTTTGAATTGAAATTCTGATTCTAAGCCAAGCCAGGCACTAAAATAATGACAAATTTGTATCAAATACAGTGCTATAACATGGCAAGAATCGGATCTAGCCTTTAGAGGGCTCCATTAATTACTGTCCCCGCTAGGAATCACTACCTCAGCCTTTCTGTTTCTGTAGCTTTCATTTCAGGTAAAATTGACTAATTATATAGCGGCAGAGGAGTAGCATTTTAACTGTTTTCATGCATGCATGGACCTGTAGATTTCCCAAATCTGATGGATGGCGATCACATTTGGAATCTGATTCAATGGCCGTAGCCTTCACCCCTTAAAGGAATTATACCACTCATGGCCCATCTTTTTCCTCCTACCCGCAACCAACTCACGAGTTAGAAACCTGAAGCTTCTGTGACAGAGATTGGTCATGCCATTGCCAAGCAAATCAAAACCCTATCTCAGTGTCTCCATTATCTGTATCGAAAGCGTCTTACTGTTGCTGATAACTACTATGGAAGATTGGTCTCCATGTATAAAGATAAAAGGAAAAACTAGTTCGTGGCAGATTACAGCGGGTAGATGCTCAGCACAATTCTTGCAATGTTGTCCACCAAGAAGCTATGTGGGTCTTATAATTCTTCGCCATTGCTTTGTTATGTCATCAAGAACAACCAGAATGTGTACAGCTTGTCATTAATTAGAAGGGCACCATAGAAATTAACACCAAACACGAGCAAACCAAAGCAACCATCTAAAAGAAGATTGAAACCCTGTTTCGTTTTGTTATTTACGAGGCTAAGCTAGAATTGCACAGGCACCCCCCCAAAATAAGCAACGCACAAGGTTATTTTAACTTGTTATTATCTTTTATATTCTATTATTTAATTTAGTAGATTTGATTATTAGTTTATTCTTTAATATTTTTATCTTAGAAATCTAATAAATGGTATCCAAGTTTAACAGTTACATTACTCATGAAACACTTGAAAATTAACGATTGTGAGTTTTACCGACGTTAAGGACAAGCAGGTCGGCACGTGGACGTGGGTCCTTGAAAACAACGACAGGCTAGAGGGAGGGACAGTCTCGCAAGTCGCAACGAAAGAGAAAGGATGCAGTTTGGCGAATTATGGTTCGTACAATCTTGTGGAGGCCTGTTTTCGTGGACGAGTAGTTGGTTTGATGAGTCATTGAGCTTATCTTATCCGTATTGTGTATGCCTTTTGCTTTTATTCTTTTTTCTACTTTGTAAGCTTAGGATCAATTCATATTCTCTACTTTGTCCAGGGTCAGAATGGGATAGCTGAATAGGAAAAGACAAAGAAAAGGCTTATGTACATAAACAACGAATCATTTCGATTTGGACACGTACGATAAGAATAAAATTGCGTATTATTAAATCTTACTCAATCTTTTCGATAGATAAAATAGTTGTTTACTTATATAATCGTGCCCTTGACAATTTGGTTGGGAGTGTATACGAATATGTTAATTATTATACGATAATATTTATTTGAAAAAAGGCTTCTATTATTTTTTTTCTTAATTGTTTATTATATTTTCATTTAAATTATAATTAATTAACTTTTTATTTTAAAACTATGTTAAAAGATGTAAAATTATTTAAAATAGTATTATTAAAAATGGTACTTAATTAGATTATACGACCAAAAATAGAAAAAAAAGGCAAGGAGAGTGTTAAACACTAGCTATTAGTAAGATTAGCATGACTCAACTTTCCTACGTTGTGAGTATGGGATTGGAATATCAAACTAAGTTTACGTGGTTGACTTGAGTTAAGTGAATTAAACCTAAAATGCTAATCCTAGGCTAGGCATTAGTAGCACTTATCACCGTAATTGTTTCTTAAAAAAGAAACATTATCACCGTAGCTTTATATTGGATTCCGAGTTAGTGGAAAAGGGAGGAGACTTGCAAATCGATCTCTTGCATAATTGCCTGAAAGATTACTATACGGAACGAACTTCGACACAATGATTTGTGTAAATATCCTGAACAGCTTATCTTCCACGACTCACCCACTCTTCTGCTGCCACGGCTTCGGCTTTTTTCTCTCTCAAACATGTACAGGAACGAATGGTAAAGTTTTTGACCCTTTTAGGCCACGCGTGCTAATGGATATAGCCTGTGGGTTGCTTTCCTATAATGCGACTTTTTGTGTTTTACCTTCTTCCATTGCCTTTGATTTGACACATACTGGATACGAAAACACCCTACCCAAAAACCCTTTTTAGGGTTCAGTTCAGCGACCAACCCTGTTCACAACTTTCCAAATTGTTTCGAGGGATCCTGCTTCATATGGGTTGTTTTTTCATGCGACAACACTAAAACACACGAGTTCAAGGATAGCGAGTTGGGGCCATTTCCTCGAACGATTCTCCTCATATTTTGCTCAAGACAACAACAAAAAAATACTCCTGAGCGCATGCCTGGAAATGGCGAATACCTTCGGCGACACAAAGAGGCACTGAAGAAATGGAAAGTTCTATTTTCGTGGCACGCGTGTCCACAAAATCATTAAGATGTGTCGTAGAACATTTGGTGGATTTTCCATTACGATTTACGAGTAATCTACCTACTGTTGGCTACTGTTTTCTCTTAGTTACGTCACGTTATCTTGTTTCTGCGCCTGTCGAAGTGCTTGAAGCTTGGGTTTATAAAACTTGTCTAAACCAAACAAAATTTATTGGTCTCACATCATACAAACTCTACCTTTTGATTCAACTAGCACCTGTTCCTTATTATGCGTCAAACATATGGGTTGAGTTTAAAGAATTGAAGTCAATTTCCTTTTAAGATACAAGCAAAACTCTAAATTTAATGTGATACCAAGTTGACTCTATGCTCAAATGAGCAATAGTATTGATAGTTTAGCCTGACATTTGAGTTCCTAAATACAAAACATAAGATAGATTGGAAAAAAGTAAGAACTTAAACTTTGACATTTAAGATTTTAATATAATTCTTTAAATTTTGAAATCTCAATTTTATTTATAAAAAAGATAAAAATTTTATTCTTTTTTTTAATGGTTTAATTATATAAATAAACTAGCATCACATGCGAGAGTATCTAATAAAAAAGCCGGCGGCCAATCCCAACTAGATCTATTGAGGTATCGAGTAGCTACTTGAGCTAACATATATGCTACCCTATTAATATGCCTAGGAATTCAGGTAAAAGTAACAGTCTGAAATCCCGCAATTGTGGCTTGGCACTCAGTCATGATCACTCCCAACTCATTGATGCCTATGTTGGAGCCATGAAACCATTGTACCAGTTGAAGGCAATCGGTCTCCACCCCCACCGATTGAACTCCTGTGAGTATCATTTAAGATAGAGCCTCTTTGAAGGCTATAGCTTCAGACATAAGAGGGGTGTAATATGCATATCTTTATTTAATTTATGAAATCTTAATTGTTCGTGTTAAAGTCATATCTCTTAGACACAAATGTTGATTAACTCATACTTGATTGATTTATTAATTTTAGATCAAGATTAACTTAATTTAAATTATTATTCCTAATCATTTCTCTTAAAAATAAGTGGGTCTATAAAGTAATATCATAGGTCAGTTAATCTTTTTTGGATATCAATGATTCTTAGCATGAACTTGAGTCCATTAACGTACAATAACCACAAACGAGGAGATTGGTTGTTGAAATTATTGCCTAAGTAATTGGTGTTATATCAATTACGCTTAGGCACATAACTACCTAATAGTACCTGAAATATTGACAGAACACAGGGACTCAATTGCAAAATTAAACTATTAAAGGATCAGATAGAAAAAAGAAAATACATCACTTACTTTCTTCAGTTTCTCTCCAACTGTCCTCTTCTTCTCGATGCATCCCTCTGATCAATCTCAAAATTGTTAGAATTATGCTCCTAACCCAATCGTTATGTAATAAATTGAACTTTTGTTTTGTTTTGTGATTATTAACTTTGTTTAATAACATAACAAATGATTATATTATCATATTATGTTTATTGTTTTTATCCTAATATGATAAGTCCTTGATTAAATTTATACATTTGCCATTATAATGGAGGTTATGATAATGAGGTCATTAGGGTTTAATCTAAAAGTGTTCTTAATCACAGGATCATCAAATAAGTATTTTAATGATCCGGTTAAATCAATATATATGTAATAGTATCTATTAGATGGATATTAGTAGATCTCGTTTATTAAGTTACATTTATAGATGGTGCATATGGAGATATGATCATTGAACTGACCAAACTGAGAATTTCCAATGATTAATATTTTCTATAAACTGTCAAGTGAGATCTCATAAGAATTTAAATGTATATTTTCCTTTAACCTGAGATCATCATAGTAAATAGTAATCAATATGTCACTTATTATGTTTTGATGTTGGACACCTAGTGTGTAAAAATGCTAGTTGAATGATCATTGGATATAATTAAGTACCTATCTGATTAATGGTGAGTCAAGATGGGATCCATTGACTCTAGGTAATGAGTTTGAGCTCTGTGTTGTCATTGATCATAATGGTTGTTTCAAGACCTTAGTAAGGGCGATTGAATGAATGAGAAAAGGAGTTTTTTTAAGTCATTCACCAATCATTAATGATCGACATGTAACATAGTTGGTTATCTAATAGAGTTTGACAGTTAAACCATATCTTAGGATAATCCGGAGTTATAATGATGAAAGGTAATAATACATTATCCTTAACTAGGTTCTGTCTTTGTAAGGTTGTTACTTCACACTATCCAGTCGTTGAAGAGTGTTGTTAGACGCCAATCTTGATTAGTAATTAATTAGATTAATTACTACCGACTTAATGATGAACCTATGTGGTCACATACTTACGAGTGTAATATTTCCTGTTTATAATTATTTAATTTATTATGAGATAATTTATTAAAGAATTTATATGGCATATTATTATATTTTTTGCTATCACAGAAAATATAATTAATATTTAAAATTTTCTTGTACAAAATAAATGTATAAAATAAAATAGTTTTATTTTATTTTCTTTTATAAATAATATTAATAATTAAAAAAAGAGGCATCAGATGGTAAAAGATGTTTTGTCCTTGGTGGTTTTGTTTTTGGTTTTACATTTTAAAACCAAAATGAAATGAAGCACAGGGATTGGTTTTTTTTAAAGTTATGAAAAACGTTAAAAACTTACAAAGAAGATAGAGTGTACACAGATACTTTTTCATTTTGTTTTTTGTAAATGGAAATGAACAAGAGAAAAGAACGTAAAATTGTTTTATCTATTCTTGAAGAAATAGTTCTTCAAATTTAACTATAATCATACCAAGTGTTGAAAGCGGGACGTATTTTTCAGTATAGAGTGCATAGAAACTTTGTATTTTCAAAGTTTATTGTTGATTAATCCTCGTAAATTTCAAGTATTTGTTATTTGCCAATTCTTGCTACGAGTATGATTATTAAAAGCAATAAATAAATTTTGGATTGCAAAAACATATTTTTTTCCGCCTACATATGCAATCTTTTCAATTGATATCAGAGCCAAGTTTTTGCATTCACATCATAGTTGAAAAAATGTCAATGTTATGATTTGTGTATTTTGTTACATTCCTTATTTTAACACATGGAAGTTGTTCATTTAATATGTATGAAATTGGTTTCACGGATAACAAAATGAGTTCCAGATGTCTACTATGTGCAAGAAAACCTCATTAAAAGCAAATACCAGATGTTATTTTTCCACCATGTGCACGGTAAACTCATTAAATAACATTGGACAAATGTTATCCATCAAAGATGTGCACAGTAAACTCATTGATTATGATGCAATTGTTTTAACTTACATTGTTACATTAAAAGTTTCTTGTATGAATGTTGTCTGAAAATGTGATGTGATCACTAATGTTATTAAAATTGTTTTAATAACATGATATTTTGACTTTTTAAAATTATTGAGTTTATTTTTAAATAATATATGATATTTTGTCCAAAAAAAGGATTTTCCACCCAAGTAGATAATAATACTTATTTTTCCTTACAAGAAATGACCTGATAACCGGATAACTTGTAGTTCAGGGATAAATAATATTTTCTATTGCATATAATGCACGTGTGAGGACAAATTATTTAATTTTATACTTTTGGCCTAAACTACCTTGGGAGTATGGTATTAATTAATTCTACATCACTTGGGTGGATAAACTAAACTATACTAATAGGAACAACCTAACAACTAGGGGGCTATATAGTATTAAGCCTACTATAAAATTTATATGATAAAATAGGAAATTTATTACTTTTTAATTATGCATGAGTAACGACTTGACAACCAATGGGCTCATTCGTTTTTTAAATATTTTATATCATTTAGATAAAAGTCCATGTCTTAATGATATATGATTGTGTTCTTATTTTGGTGTTTTCTTTTTATTAGATTTCTCAAAATATCCATTCTTGATGCTAACAAACTAGCGGGTAACAATTTTGATGATTGGTACCGCAATCTGAAAATTGTTTTCATGCATGAAAACTTATCGATGTGATCGACAAACCCGCGAAGGAAGCGCCTCCTAAGGGAATTGATGATGATAATGCATTGGATGCATATTTTAAGTACAATGAACAAACTACTAATGCCAAGTGTATTATTCTGGCATCAATGAGTTCTGAACTCCACAGGTGACATTAAGGTATGAATCCTCCACATATCATTGAGCATCTTAAGAAAATGTATGGGTCACAAAATAGGACTGCTAGATACCAGTTATCTAACTCCTATTCAAGTTTGAACTGAAGCTCAAATCTCATGTGGGACCTCATGTTATTAAGATGATTGATCTTATAGAACAACTTGAGAAGTTAGGGTGTTCACTAGGGAAAGATTTGTCGTAAGAATTGATCTTACAGTCTTTTACTGGTATTTTTCACCGTTTATTGTTAACTTTAACATGAACAAGATGGGCTATGATCTTCATAAAAAGCTCAACTTGTTGATCAATTATGAAAATCAAGTAGCATCATCTGAGAAGGTGAAAGTGTCAGGGTCTATGAACCTGGTTGGTAACTCTTCTAAGCGTAAGTGGAAGGGCAAGAAGAAGCCTAAGAAAAATCATCTTGCACCCAAGGGTGTTTGGAGCAAATCCAAGGTAAGGAGAAGAAAGTTGACCAAAAGGATGCTGAATGTTTATTCTGTATAAAGAAGGGACACTGGAAGAGGAATTATCCATAGTATTTGACTACTTTGAAGGAAAAGAAACAAGGTGGGACATTTATGAAAAATAGTATTTAACTACTATTGATTCTACTAAATGGGTATTAGAGACTGGTAGTAGCTTTAACATTTGCAATATGTTGCAGCGTCTAAGGATCAGTAGGAGATTGAAGAAGGGAGAAGTTAAGCTACAAGTTGGGAATGGGGCAAGTATTGCTGCCCTAGCTGTAGGAACTATTTCTCTTGTTATGTCTACGGGAAAGACTTTATTATTAGAAGATTGTTATTATGTTCTTAAATTTGTTTCAAATATTGTTTCCATTTTGTCATTAGACAAGCGTGGATTTCATACAATCTTTAAGAATAACCAATGTAATACATTTCATGGTGATGAATTATATGTAAATGGTTATTTACAATATGATCTTTATGTCTTACCTGAAATAGTTGTTTATCTAATTATGAATGTTTCTGGTCAAAAAAGGAAGAGAGATAATCAAGCAAATCAAACTTACCTTTGACATTGTAGACTTGGTCATATTGGTGAGAAAAGAGTAAACAAGTTACACAAGGAAGGATGCCTTGGTCAATATGATTATGAATCATATGAAACTTGTGAATCTTGTCTCAAAGGCAAAATGACCAAATCTCCTTTTACTGGAACTGGAGAGAGAGCTAGTGAACTTTTAGGACTCATACATACTGATGTTTGTGGGCCCATGAAAGTTCAAGCTAAAGGTGGATATTCTTATTTTATCACCTTCACTGATGATATGTCAAGATATGGATTTGTGTATCTTATGAAATACAAGTCTGAATCATTTGAAATGTTCAAAACATTTCGTAGTGAAGTTGAAAAATAAACTGGTAAGAGGATTAAGGCACTAAGATCTGACCGTGGCGGTGAGTATCTTAGTGATGATTTTGTTGATTATCTAAGGCAAAATGAAATCTTCTCTAAGTGGACTTCTCCAAGAACACCATAACACAATGGTGTTTCAGAAAGAAGAAATCGAACTTTATTGGATATAGTGAGATCTATGATGAGGTTCACTGATCTTCTTATCTTCTTATGGGGATATGCTTTAGAAGTCGTTGCCTATTTATTAAACAAAATTCCCACTAAAGTAGTCACTAAAACTCCATATGAGATATGAAAAAGACGTAAGCCTAACCTAAAACATTTGAAAGTTTTGAGTTGTCCAGTTTATGTTAAGAGATTGCTGTCATAAAAGCTTGAAGTGAGGTCTGACAAGTGTAGATTTGTTGGCTATTCTAAGGAAACTATGAGATACTAGTTCTATCTCCCTCCTGAATACAAAGTTTTTGTGGCCAGAAATGCAACCTTTTTAAAAAGGGGGTTCCTTAATAGAGGAAGTCATGGTGTAGAAATAGATCTTGAAGAAATTCAAGATTCTAACGAATCAACACAAGTTCAAGAGCATCATATGCATGTTAAGCAACCTTTAGTTGATGTCTTGAAATTAACACATAGTGTACCAGCCTCAACCATTGAGAAGAATGGACTGGTTAATGAACAAGTCCAAGAACCAGTGTAACAACAAGATCAAGTAGAGGAAGAACCTATTGAATATGAGCCTCTTATAAGGTCTACTAGGAATCGTCGTGCACCAGATAGGTTAAATTTAATGGTGTAAGGTAACGAGGTATGAAAATATGAACTAAACTTGAAATGTGCCTTCTAAAAAAGAAGAAAAATATAATTTACAACTCTGTTAAGGTTTCTTCAAATCAAGTTTTTAATTCAAGTTGTAGTTTGAGTAACTACAAGGTTATTCATTTCATAATATTGATTTAAGTTAAAAGTCTAAGATGTATTCGGCATACGATATATTTGAAACTTTAAAAAAATATTCAAAACAGTACTCAATGTTAATCAAGTTTAATACCAGTATCATATTATATTCAAATTCAAAAGAATTAGTGATGACACTGCAAGCTTGAAACTTGATTGAACTTGACTCATACTACTTGAGCTTTAGTTTGATCAGATTTTAGGTGTGGTCGGGTCGGTCGTACTGGACCTGGAATCAGTCGCAACAACCCGTGGGCCGATCGGTCGATTCATCAAGGTTGAGCCCAAGCCCGATCCATATTCTCCATAACCCATTAGCAGTAG
>JAOSBP010000002.1:3351873-3367253 GCA_027563825.1 Erythroxylum mucronatum | reverse complement strand
AGGGTCGGAAGCCTAGCCACGCATAGCTCCGGTGTACTCCATCACTGCTGGAATCCCGACGCTATCCATGCCTCCAAAGATCGACGGTGTGAGTGATTTGTGGGAAGATGATGACCGGAGAAGTGAGATGATGGCGTGCGGTTGATGATCGTCGTCCGATGGTGGCTGCCGAACTGCAAAGACAGAAAGAAAATAAAACCGATTAGTATCGTTTCGAGCTTGCCGACCTGAGTGGGGTTGGTGTTGGTGAGGTGTGTAGGTGGTATATGGCCGAGTGGTGTGTGGAAGGTGATGAAGATGATGGTGGCGGTGTTTGGTGGAGAAGATGAAGGTGGCGGTCTCGATGGACGATGTTCGGCTCTCTCTGGATGACCTAATTTAGCAAGTATTTAAGAAAAATGAGGCGGGCCAGGTCAGAACAGTAGGGAATTTTCTATTTTTGATCCGGGTATCCGACATTCGCCGCGACGAATGAATTAATATTCGACGCGACAAATGCTTTAGCTTGCTCGTCGCGACGAATGAATTGGTATTCGGCGCGACGTATGAACTCGACTGGCTAGCCGCGATGAATGAGAAGACTTCACGACCTGTTGACTTTCTGATGGGTTGACTCCTCCTTTGTTCCTACAATATATAATAGCATTTTGCAGTATCAATTGTCCTTAGGAAAATTATAGAGGAATCAATATCAAATTGTGACAATTTACTGACAAATTGCAAATTACAAAAGCTCGTTATAAGGAACCAATTTAAGCACAAAAGTCATCATTTAGGAGTCAAAGAGTGCATAAACAGATATGAAAATGCAGCCAATTTATAATGTAACCTTGGCTCAATCACCCACATAACATGTAATTCATGAATTGAAAGCAGTTTGCCCATGTGGCACATTTTTTGAAACTTGATTTTATATACTTGCTATTCTTTCAAAAATCATATCCATCATCATTTCACAATTCTGCAACCAAAATCCTATACCAAGCATAATAGACCTTTCTCAAATCATTCAAAAACAACAAATACCATAATTATGAAGCAATTAGCAATTATTCCCATATCAGCTCAAAATTCATTCATAAAATTCACATGCCAAAAACATGTGGCACATTCTCAAGTATTTAAAGAACAATAAATGCACATTTATAAGGTAATTGGAAAATCATTTAATTCCATTTATTTGAAGAACATTTATGGCTTATTGACTCAATTATAAAAAAGTAACCTACCTTAATTTCCTTACTTGAAAACTTGCTCAAGGATGTCTCTCCTCTTGCTCCTCTTGTCCCTTTTGCCTCCTTTCACATTAGCAAAAATCCCCAATTCAATAGAAATCCAAATTGGACATCCCAAAGAAACATATGCATAAAATTGATCCTATAATACTTAAACCCATGTATTTCCTAAGCTTTTTGAACCAAAACCCCTTCCAAAATTCAAAAGATTAAATATAAACTTACCTTGAATCTTTAGCAAACAATGATTTTCTTGGCTTTAATGGAAGCTCTAATCCTCCTCTTTCTTTTTCCCTTTTTGAGCAAGTTCAAAATCACTCTTTAAGACTAAGAAAAATCAAAACCTAGCTTAGCTTTCTTTCCCTCCTTTCTTTTCTCTCCAACAACAGTCTCTCCCTCTTCTCTCTTCTAATTTTCATTTTTTTCCTCTTCAAACGTAAGACAAGTCTTCTTTCTTTCTTTTATACCTTTAATGAATCTAAAATGTCCAATTTGCCCTTCCTTCAATGCCTTAAGACTTTACAACTTAAGTGATCTTCCAACAATGCCCCTCATGCAATCTTACCACCCTAACACTTTAATTCAATTAACCTATGTCATATAATCTCACTCACATTAACATGCTAATTAACTCCAAGATAAATTAATCTATTAAGACTTCAAAATTACTTTCAATCATGCTTAATTAAGACAAAATTTTCGGGGCTAACATTACCTTCCACTCCTTTGCCTACCCATCCTATGCAAACAAGATCCAAGAGTGGTATCTACAAGCCTAAACTCTACGCCACTACAATCACCAATGCTCTCCATCCCTGTTCTGCTCAAGAACCTGATTCTATTTCCCAAGTTCTAAATGATCCCACCTAGCAACTAACTATGCAGAATGAAATTGATGCATTAAATCACAACAGGATCTGACAATTAGTGCCATATGCATCTCATATGAATGTTCTGGGCACAAAATGGGTATTTTGGCTCAAATACCATGCTGATGGGTCTGTGATGAAGCATAAGGCTCGCTTTGTTGCTAAGGGATTTAATCAAACACCTAGGATTGACTTCACCGAAACATTTAGTCCAGTGGTAAAAGCTTCAACTATAAAGATTATTCTCACTGGCTGTATCTCACAACTAGGATATACAACAAATTGATGTAAACAACGCCTTTCTCAATGGAAAGTTACAAGAAGCGGTTTACATCATCCAACCTCAAGGTTTCGAGGATCCTAACAATCCCACTCATGTCTGTCGCCTACTAAAGGCTTTGTACAGGCTCAAATAGGTCCCCAGGGCTTGATTTCACACACTCAAAAGTGCTCTCATTCAGTGGGGATTTCAGAATTCTAAATTAGACACTTCATTATTCTACTTCAGACATCAGGTGACACTTATCATTCTACTGGTTTATGTTGATGACATCTTAGTCACTGGAAATGATCAACAAGCAATACAAGTCATTATTGCTAAGCTACATAATCAGTTTGCTCTCAAATCTCTTAGCAGTCTCAACTATTTTCTAGGGTTTGAAGTTTATCAAAATCCTACTGGACTTTATCTATCACAACACAAATATATTCGTGACTTACTTCAAAGAGAAAATATGGTGACTTGCAAGCCTTGCTCCACTCCATTCTCCACAAGCACCAAGCTCTCCCTGTATGACGGTTCTCTTATTGACAATCCCTCTGCCTATCGTAGTTTGGTTGGTGCCTTGCAATATCTCTGCAATACAAGACCTGACATCAGTTATATTGTAAATAAACTGAGTCAGTTTCTCTCAAATCCTTTACAGCCTCACTTGATTGCTTTAAAATGAGTTCTCCATTACCTGCAGGGGTCGTCTCATCTCTATTTGCACTTCAAACCGTCATCAACTCCTCTAGCTCTTCATGCCTTCAGTGACTCGGGCTGGGCCAGCTCTTCAGACGATCGGAAGTCCACATCCGTGGCTTTATCTTCCTGGGGGGAAATATGGTGTACTGGAACTCCAAAAAGCAGCAAGTCGTGGCTCGATCAAGTACTGAAGCTGAGTATAGGGACCTCTCTCAAATCTTTATTGAGCTAATCTGGCTTCTTTCACTTCTATCTGAGCTAGGCTTCACTATGCCTCACAAACCAGTTCTATGGTGCGATAACAACGGGGCTCAATCTCTCTCATAGAACCTAGTTTTTCACTCTCGTATTAAACACATTGAGATAGATGTGCACTTTATTAGAGATAAAATCTCTTACAGAACCCTAGAAGTAAAATATGTGAGCTCCACCAATCAGATAGCCGACCTATTAACTAAACCCATGACAGCTGCTCGCTTCAACCATCTTATCTTCAAACTCAATCTAGTTCAGAATCCTAAGTTGAGTTTGAGCGGGGATGTTACAAGAAGTGTTTTACAAAGTAATTTGAGTGTGCAAAGAAATGGACTTACATCACTTAATATCAATTTAAGCCCATCAACGCAAAATGAGAGTCTAGCACAAAGAGGTCCATCAAAGCCTATCATATATCCACACACAGGAGGGCATGGTTTGAAAGATTCTAGAAGATAGAAATTGCTATAACAAATATAACAAATTTTGTTGCAACAAATTTGTTATTCGATATGCATGAGCTGTCAGTTCCTTGTTGTAACAATTTGTATAAATTGAGGTCTTCATGTACATGTAATTATTCATCAATTAATACAAAAACATACAAATCTTACATCATTTTCATAGCCTAGTTTGATTTGTTGACTTCTAGCCGAGTTGAGCTCGTGCCCAAATGTCATCCCATAATTTCCACTAATATTAATGAAGTCGCCTTAAATTACCATAGGCTTAAGGCTTTTAGGCCACCAGTCAGTCACGAGAGGCTAAAAATAAAAAAGGAAAGGGAAAAAGTAGCTTAATTATCCACTCGAATATTCCAAAAGCACCTCTCTCTTTATTCCCTACAACTCACCAAATTTTAATCTTCCAACTTCTACCAATGTCTAAACCAACCGAGTCGTATGTTTTCTCTGTCGGTCTTCTCCAAATTTTCATCAAAACCTTATTTCTTTTAAACGTGTCCGAAGAAACAAGATTGTCCAAACACTGCACGAGCTCTTAACACTCTCTACGTTCGTTACGGTACCTTAAATCCTGGAAGAATCTACACATCTCCTATGGTTCCTTGTACTTTCACGTGTTTTCGATCTTTTACTTTCACGTACACTACACATCGGTGCTTACGCTAATTGTGTTAGTGTGTCCAATAATATCCAACGGCTAAGAACACATCCACGTGTTCGGGTACAATGTTTTTAAGACTCGACCGAATATTATATGCCACACGATGTGAATTTGAACTCTCTCTCTAACGTGGAAAACCAAAATTGCTTGTAAAATTCAGAGTCCCTTCAAAAAGTTCCATATTAATTTGTGCTTCTTATTCCTCTCTTTGTAGTTTGTTTGCCCTCTCAATCTTTATGCCAATTGAGATACCAAATCGATCTCTTCTATTAAGTGTTTTGATGGCTAAACCCTTTCTCAATTCAAAAACGTTGCCTTGTCAATTCCTTAAGTTTAAATTTGCCGTCTTTTTGTTATCAGATTCACATAATTTTCAGGTTCTCAGTCAACGTTTTCTCCATTTTTGACACAACTCAAGGATTATTTTAGTTGCTGACCGATGGGTAAACGTAAGTTCTTTCGATTCTTTTTTGTTTTTCTGCTTTTTGATTCTGATTTTGTATTCTTTTTTGTTTTAGTAATCTTAATGATGCTTTGATTGTTGAATCTGGTAAAGAAACGATCTTTTTTTTTTGGGTTGTTTCCAAGGTTCGGATTTGTTATCGGGCTTCTGCTTAATTTAGGTTTTTCGATTTTGTAAACATGAAACACATGAACACCGGAAAAGAAAGTGTTTCTTTTTTTGTCAGGGAAGAGTTTACAGCTTTTCTAATGGCTGGGTTGGTTGGAATTTGGCAGGTAATTCACAACGTAAGCATGCTGCGATGTTGGATAGCGATGACGATAATAGTAGCGAGTCTTCTTCATCGACTATCCGTTCCGACCACACATGGGCGTTGGAATCTGAAACTAAAATTGTTAAAGCTACTAGGCTGGATGAAGCTCTAGATGCTTTATTTGAGAAAAGGTTGGCAGTAATATTAAGCTTTGATTAGTTTGGTTTGACGTTGTGATCAAGGAACATATTTTAATTATGCTTATTTCTTCACTTGTGTGTTATTTTGATTGTTTCTTGCTTTTTGGATTTAGGGGCTCCACTAGAGAGAATGCTTTGGCTGCAATTATAGAGGCTTTCTGTGCAAACTTGCAGCATCAATTCGTGGAAAATAAGTAAGTGTTCCTGGGTTTTTGTTTGCAGGATTTCAAACTTTTAAGAGTTTCTGGAAACTGTTAATAGTTACTAGTTGACAAGAAAGAACTGCTGGCTGTTTAGAGAACTTTAATTGTTTTTTTGACTTTGTTTTAAGGAGTGTATAGGTTTAGTTTTGTTATTGCTCGGATGTGTTTGTCCGTTATGTTGTTTTGATATTTTAATTTATTATGCTGCCATGAAGTTACTGAGATATGTATTGAGATATTGCTTGTTTAATGTGTCATCAGATTTGCCACTTTGCTTTATCAATGCCTTAATTCTATCAAGAAGGGGTCTGCCAAAGAGGTTGCTCTGGCATCAAAAGTTATTGGTTAGGCTTTGACACACTCCGACACATCTTTTCTTCACATTTTACCATCTTGTTCTTAATGTGCGTTGTCTGTAACTTCCAGGATTGTTGGCGTTGACAGTTGGTTGTGGTGATAATGCACATGAAATATTGGAACAGTCAGTTACTCCCATTTCCCAAGCTCTTAAAAGTGGGTCTGAATCATCAAAAGTTGCGGTACGTATGGCGTAAGAGGCTTTGTAGTTGAGAAGCGGAGAACTTTTTGTATTAATTTATTGATTGTTCTATGTTATTGGGTTATGGCTGTAGTTACTGGAGTGTTTAGCTATTGTCACTTTTGTTGGTGGGATTGATCCAGCAGAAACAGAACAATCAATGAATATCATATGGCAGTTTGTTCATCCTAAGCTGGTACCCAATGTACGTATCTGTTTCCAACTATTGTTTGTAATATTATTATTTTGGTTCTGGATTTTAGTTTTTGAATCTTCATTCTACATCTCCTTCTTCACCTTCATACCCTATTGCTACTTTTGATGTGTTTGTCTGTTTACCAAGTCTATTTGACGAAACTCGAACAAGAGAAAATTTTAAGTGGCTCAGTCAATACTAAGCATTGATTTCTTTGCTTTCTTACTGATCGTCCCAAGAACTAATTCTTTATGAAATTTAACTAACAGGTGGTTGCTGTCAAACCTTCTGCAGCTGTAATAGCTGCAGGTGTTTCTTCCTGGGCATTTCTGTTGACATCCCTAGATGGGTGGAAGCGTAATCCTAAAGACTGGCAGGAGTAAGCAGAATGCTTGGTTTATTTCTTTAAATGGATTGGTTTTGGCCTCTAACTGAAAAAGCAGTAGTAAATATTAGTGCCATTTTTTCCTTTATATTATTAGCAAATGAAAATTTTTGCTTTAAATTCAAATCCAAGTATTCTTCATGAAATGTTAGTGGATAGTTAATTGTTACAATTTTCCCTGGGACTTTTGCTTCTGTATCTGAAATCTTGGAATGGAAGGTGGTTTTTATAGTATCTCGAACAAGTATCTTATATGTGCTAGGCAACTCAAATAGATTTAAGGACTTACGAATTCTGGTAATTGGTGCAGATCGATTTCTTATTTATCTAGTCTGTTAGATAAGAATGACCGATCTGTCCGTATGGCTGCTGGTGAATCGTTGGCTCTAATTTTTGAGATGGGAAGTCTAGAGGAATTTGCTGCTGGAGCTAACTGTTCTACCGCCTCATCGGTCCAGGAAGGAAACAAAGGCTTTTCTCATGTCGTAGGATTGCGATCAAAAATCCTAAACCAAGTTAGAAACCTTTCTGCAGAGGCTGGTGGAAAGGGATCAACCAAAAAAGATCTTAATAGTCAGCGTAACTTATTCAAGGACATCTTGGAGTTTCTTGAGGTAGTAACTGGTTTCCTTCTTACCAAAAAAGATGTTATGATATCTGCACTGCGTCTATAATGACGTTGCCTTCTCTATTCTTAGGATGGTTATTACCCTGAAAATTCTATGAAGATTGGTGGGGATACTTTGCAAACGTCAACATGGTACAAATTAATGCAGGTAATTCTTTGTCCAACTTTTTCTTTAATTTGGTTACAATTGTTCATGTTGTCTTGCTTTGTTTAGAATTCAGGGCACTCATATTTGAATTCTTTTTAACAGTTAAACTTTTTCAAGCACTACCTTGGAGGTGGATTTGTGAAGCACATGCTGGTTTGTTTTCTTTTACATCCCTCCTGTTTCCATAAATTCTAAATAACACATATTTCACCTGCTTGGATATTTTAAGCATATTAAGATCGATTTTTACATAGGGTAATGAATTCCTTCACGATGTCCTCGAGTTTGCACCATTGGACAAAAAGCATCTTCAAGGTTCCGAGCGCATTATGTCACGTGTCGAAAAGGTCAGCGACCCTCCATCCTAGTTCTCATCTACTATAATGTCTAGGCAAAATTGATTTTGATGATGATTATTCCCCCTCTTAATTTTTCTCTATGCTTATTCCTCATGTTCTAATTATGTGCTGTATTTTCGGATTGCGAGTTCGTTGTCTTTGGTCAGATCTCGTTAATCAAAATTCATGTTTATAAGAATTCAAATGAACGAATTTGTGACTTTATATGCATCTATAGGAGTGATTTGTTTATATGCTTTGGTTGAGAATTTATTATTTTTATAATATACATCTTATATAACTTCATATTTGTTCGTCCTAAACGTTTAAGCAAATTTAAAAAGATAATGTAATTTATATACCTAAAATGTACTATCTTGAAATTTCTAAAAAATATTGCAATAAGTTATAATTTGATAAGTGAAAGTTTTGTAAATGTTTTGATATGTAATATCATTTTGATAAAATTTCAACTGCTAAAAAATTTACATAAAAGTTTTTCAGTATTATATAAATTATTTAAAATCTTGAATCTCGTTGAAAATTTTATAAATAAAATGATACAAGAGAAGTACAGGTGTGAATTCCTTTTCTAAAACTAAAAGCTCAGGTATTACTTGGTTGATGAATAAAAATCAAATGGAATCTAGTGAGGCTTTATATAAAGTATGAATAAGATGGACCTATTTATCTATACAGCCATGAGGTAAATCAGCAGCTATACCTCATGTTCAAAGACATTATGAGCACATGATAAAGTTCCCTAGTTATGTTCACTCAGGATCTTACGTTCATCCACTTAAAGTTTAACGGAACAAACATCCGCCCTCCGGTTATTATGCATCAAAAAGCAAGTATTGTTAAGGTTTGTGAAATATCTAATAATCATCTTTCCCTTAATTTTTTGACATGTTAGGTTATTTGTGGTCTAGTTGTGATGAGAATTTGTGTAGGTTATTTGTGGTCTAGTTTTGATACGAATTTGTGTTCTGATATGTATTTTCCGGTGAAAGTCATTCATTCTGATCATGATTTGGTTCACTCCTGTTACAGAGAATGTACTATTCACCTAATTCAGCTGTCAACAAGGCCAGGACTCAGTTTCTCAACAAGCAGCGAATGATATCTGAGGTTGGTTGCACTAATCATTGAATAAATTTTCCTGGTCATTCCACTTATAGGTGTTAATTTCGTGCTCGTAACGAGATTTCTACCTGATGCATTGTACGGATCCTGTACATCACGAGCTTCCTTTACGCATCTTTTGACTAATTGTTATCCCATTTTCAGGGAAGGAATGAGGGCCACTTTGCTGTCAACGGTGAAGAATAGAGAAATTTTATGGAGAAACCAATGGCCAAACGTCCTCATAAGGTTTTCTGGGGAATTTCTTCATTTTTAGGTTTATCTGTTTGTAAACTGGACCAACTTGTGAAGAGGAAGCAATTTCTTTGTTGGTGTATTGATTCATGACTCGAGCGATGTTTTCTTGAGACCAGTAGTTACTGTAAAACATGGCTTATCCATTTGTTGGTTACTCGTTGCTACTTCTTATGTGAATTTTTTCAGAGAGATCAAATACAATAAGATTATTGCAAAATGTTAAATGGTCAATACCTTGATGTGTTTAGCTATGATTCAGTAATTACTTTCTTGAAGTGATTCAAAAGTCAAAAAGTGTACTTTTGGCTCTAGCCATAAGATACTATCGGCATTTGTGCTCTAATGATGCCCTCTTTTAGTTCAGCTGTTAAGTATATGGATCACATCTCAGAAAAAGGATAAGTCTATCCACAGTGGCCGCTGGAGATCTAGTCAAACTATATGCTTAAAAAACAAAAATATGTACTTGTGATTCCAAAAAGCAAGAAGCCTCGTAAAAATTCCTTGTGTGAACATATGGCAATCCTGTAAAGTGTTTATTCATGGTTCCAGCATCCCCGTCACGAGAATCTAGAACTTGACAATCCTGCCATGTGTTTACTCATAGCTCTGTCCTTCCTGTAATGACTATTGCCCCTGCCTCTTCTGCCTCTTCCTCTTGCGTTTCCTGCATTTCCTCTCCCTTCCATCTCTGAACCATCGGATTGGTTTTCTTGCTCTTCATGTCCTTCCCTCAGCTTTCCTCTCCCTCCTCTCCTTCCCCTGCCTCTAGGATTCTGCGCAATGTCCCTTTCTTTATTCTCAGGTTCATCGGATTGGTTTTCACGTTCCTGGTATTCAACCAACTTATTGACAGCACCCAGTGGAATGTTACCACCTCTACCAAGACCATAGATCAGTTCCCCCTGTGCTTGAGTAACAAGCGAAGCTTCGATCGAATTTGCAACTGCAACTGAACCAGCCACCTTGTAGCTATAGTTCTTTCCATCCTTGACATAATACTGTGGTTTCTTTCTGGATCCCCACTTTCCATCTGATGGAGACTGAGCGGGATTTTCCCTTTCAGTACCTAAAGCTTTCTCTAAATTAGGGATGATTCTGTCACTTGATATTTCATGATCTTCGAGCCCTGAGTCTCCAACACTCAGACCCAAGTCATCAAAAGAATCATCATACTCGTCTTCATATTCATATAGTGATACCAGGGCAGCAGTCTTGGCCAAGTCCTTGCTACCTCTGTTATCAACGGCATAGTGATCTGGCATGTCACTAGACTTTCTAACGAACCTTCCAACTGCAGACGAGTTTGAACCAGAATCACCAGCATAACGCAAGGTTTGTTTTTCTCTGGCTACTATTGGATCAGTAGAATGAACGTCTGCTGATGCAGATTCAATCAACTTTCCTTTTCCTTTATCCTTTGTACCAATAGTTGTACCTAACTTGGGAGTTGGCATTGTTTCTAACGTAGTATCCAAGCGACTTAGATCTTCATGAAGAGTTCCCTCCAGGATCCGCTGAATAACATCCTCTGGATTCTGGTTGTACACTTCTAGACAGGCAGCCAAGAAGCCTTTACCATAATCAGGAAACAGATCCCTTATTTGACTAATTTTGGACTCCAATATAGCAGCATTTTCATCCATCTCCATACTTTTGTTCGCAACTGGGGCTGGCCCTACATGATGCTCTTTGATATTGCTCTTCAGAGAAGAATTCATCAACCGAGACAAGTATTGGTTCTGTTCATCATCTATCAATATCCATCCTGCATAGATAAGCAAACATTAAAACATGAGTAACTCAACATCAAATCGAAGATGAAGCATAAAGAAGAGTAGATAGTTCTTAAACATTTGAGGATCGGATATCATCATCTGAATAACTCTCAGTTTAGATAGTGCTATGCTTTAGAAAATGCCAAGTAAGCACCTACCATCATTTTGTAAATTTTGAAGGACGTCCATTAAATGATAATTCTTATCAAGATTCCGAAGAAACATTTGCCCGGTCACATTCCCCAGATCATAAGGTGATGATCCACTGATCTCCCTAAGTGTCTGAATTAATATATCTGCTCTAATGACAGGATCCTCTACTTTAGCTGGAAACATCTTTGCAACAGCTGGAGTTGGAAAACCATTTTCATGTAGTTCCTTCTTTAAATAGCAAGCATCCAATAATTTCCAACCAAATTTGACTACTCTTGCCGATAAAATCTTCAAGCTGACAGTTGCATTAGATAGCATCTCATCATCTCTACCCATTGAGATCATTTGGAACCCCTGCTGTAAAGATGGAAATAATGTATCATGCAATTTTGCAAGAGTGGTCAGCATTTCCTTGTTTCCATCACTGCACAGGCAAGATTAGTTTCCGTCAAAAGAAGGCATATTTTCTTAAATTTTAAGATGCATAAGATAAAGAATCCAATAACAGAGATCTAGTACAGCTCTATTTTAACATCATTATTAGCAAAGACATCAATTAGGAAGACCAATTTCCAACAGATTAAATGGCTCAGCAAAAAACATTAATTATGAGAAATCATCACTTCCAACTGCCCAATGGCTAAGGGCCATAAAAAAAACAAAATTTAAACAAAAAGAAAACTTGAAAGAGGCGATTACTAATAATGCCAGGGTTGGAGATAGACAGATTAAAGCTCATAAATTAAGTACCTTAACTCAATGGGACATGAAAAGGCCACAGCTGCCAGTTTGTAAGCATTAACGAAAGCATCCATGGAGACAATAGCATCATTTATGAAATCCATCACCTGAAATGAGGGACAACGTCATGAACCTCTAAGGGATTAGAAGATAAAAATGGTGAACTGGCCACTGTTCCACCAATTTAGTCTTCTAGAATCCTAACTTTCAATGTTAAAAGAGTAGCATCCAGTTTCATTCACAAACTTCAAATTGACATTTGTCCTTCATATTATATTCACTCAGGTGCTACTAAGTCTTGTTATCCTTCCGGCGGAATTATCAGAAATTGCGAATTAGTTCTAGATCTTTGAATGAATAGTTTTAGTGTAGAGATGAATGAAAAATGTAACAGCGAAGTTGCAAAAACAACAGCTGCAATGAAAAATGATGTGAGAAGAAAATTGAAGGATTCACCTCTAAGAAATCCAAAGAAAGTTGCCGTAACTCCTGGCCTTCGCCACTTCCAGATGAAAACAGAACCTGTTCATCATCAGCCAGAAAATGGTCAGTGGTTTAAATAATATGAATATCCATGACTTCTGTTTCTCATGATAATATAAGAAGGATTAAATAAAAAATGCTTCAAAACAAAGTATAAACCATTACCCTTGCCATTATATTCCACATATTTAGCAAAACAAGACTAATCCCCTTCATAATTTAACAGGCAATAAAACCTTCCATGACCTAAACAGAATACCTCAAGGGACGATATGCACCGCTGATGCATTGTGTCAATGATGCCCAGGAAATGAGATGTTACAGCAAATAGGTTATCATGGATTCCAGGCTGAGCTCTCAAAGCATTTTGGACCTGGAGCAAAAGATCAATATGCCGCAGACCGTGAGAAAAAAAGTGGGTGAAACAGGGGGCATTTAACTTTGTTTTATGACATGAAAGATGTCAAGGCTGCACGCAGAAATTTATGGCATTCACTTCATATCATATGGCCTCATAAATTCTCACATACCATCCACTGAATGAGGTGACTAACGAGCAGCTCAAACAAAATGAAAGAAAAAGCTTGTTCTCTCATGTCCATGCTCAAAGTTCGGAAATTTCAGGGTAAGAGTTCCCCTAAATGGAAGAAGTTTACCAGCAATTTGGTCAATTCCTCATTTTCATGACCGTATATGGCACATATATCCAACAGCATAGGCAAGTCAAGCAACTTTCTTTCCTGCAGAAGGACTACATACAGAACTAGTGAACAAATTGCATAAGAGAAATAACATATCGGCATCAACAGAAGTATTATAGTGTT
The DNA here is from genome assembly GCA_027563825.1 of Erythroxylum mucronatum. Classification (NCBI taxonomy): domain Eukaryota; kingdom Viridiplantae; phylum Streptophyta; class Magnoliopsida; order Malpighiales; family Erythroxylaceae; genus Erythroxylum; species Erythroxylum mucronatum. Next base: position 3,354,088 of record JAOSBP010000002.1, on the reverse strand, counting down.
GTATGATCAAATACACTTTTTTAACTTGATGAAAATAAGAAGACCCACCTGCATGATCTTTGGAACTAAGGGAATCAACAGTACGAGCACCTGGATCCCTATTGGATGATCTAGAACACAAAATGAGAAGAAATCAAGGATTTGAACGTGAATGATGTAGAACTAAGCGGAAGAGTGGTGGTAGGAAAATCACGTACATGCGATATAATAGCATAAAAACACGGCGAGCCAAATCAAGGTCTCCAACGACGACGCCTGCTACGATACCCTTAGCTCCTCGATGAGGAAAATCGTACCATCTATTCCTGTACTTTAGGAAGCTTTCCACAAACTCATGCAAGGAGTTGTCACTAGCCACTGGAATAAAAACATAAGATGGATTTTTACCAATTGTGTTTCTGACACATAAAATCCAATAAACAGGAAACTAAACCCACCTTCTCTCCAGAACTCCCTAGGGCTCAGCTTTAGCAACCACGACAACTGTCTATTCAAAAGATCCACGACCCGCTGGGACTCGATCGGATCCAATCCTCCTTCATTGGCACCAAGACCCGCCGCTACAGCCTCATCCTGCGGCAAGTACTTGACGAAATTTCCGCCGCCGCCATCGCCGGATGAGGGAACATCGGATTGCTGGGAAAGGGATTTTCTAAGAGAATTAGAGAGAGTAGGGCTGGTGTTAGGGTTTTGGTGTTTGGGGACAAATTTGCTGAACGTTTTTGGGTCGTTACTGCTGCTGCTGCTGCTGCTGCTGCTACCACTCCGTTGTTGATGTTGGCTCCTGTTGTTGTGCGAGTAACGGCGCGACATGATAGACTACACCAAGGAAGAGATACGAGGATCACTAAATGGAACAATTATGTCACTGCGCAACACCAAGAAGAGAAACGAGTCGTTGGTTGTAATAAAATACAAATTTTCCAGTAAATGAATCTTTTCCAATTAAACGGTGAATTTAAATATCCCTATTTATACATGTCACGACATTGACATTTAAAAATTCGTATGCATATTAAACCAAAAATAAACTCACAGTAATCAAGAAGACAATTCTTGATCTCAAGAGCTCAGAAAGCAAATTTTTAGGATCGGGAAACAAAATCCAGAGGAAACTTATTGAACAGATCTTGTATGGTTTAAACAATGAAGTAACATCTTTATCAGAAAACTCATGCTTAAGCTCAGTAAAGATCTCTTGAATCTCGCACTTTCAAAACTTACTTCTGAACAATATTGAAGCCTTTGAAGAAACAGTACTACGAGTGTCAGGTACACTCAAAATAGACGCCTTGACAGTCTCAAATGCAACACTGTTACAATCCTCCCTACTGTTAACCACGACCAAGCTGAAGCTGTAGTTAAAGCACGTCGCCGGGAACGCATTTTGGAATTTAATTTCATTTGAAAACCAGCAAATACGAACAGAAATGAATGGAACAGAATAAACATACCTCTAGAAGCAGTCATGAAAGACACATAAGCTTGGCGTTTGTCTTCTCGAGAGACGCTTTGTAAGCCTCGTAGACGGTTTCAGTCTCATCTTTGCTTTTCTGTATCGGAAGAACGAGTTCAATTAGGGTTTTCATTGATTGTGAATGGATCTCATGGAGCATTAGCCTCTTCGGTGGTTGCTCCGCCGCCAGCTTATGACTCGAGAACGGAAACAGTCGCTTAGATGGTTTGGCGGGGATTAAGATTAACTGCTCGACGGCTTAAAATTACGATTTTAGCCTCTATAAACTATAGTAGCCCAGCTACTAGGGCTTGTTTCAGTGGATCAGTGGTGGGTTGGCCCGTGGGTTTGTTTTTATGTAACTCAGCTGAAACCTCCGGTCCTCCCCTAACTTTACTAAAATATTTAAAATTTAAATTTATTACAAAACTAGTGTTAATTTTTGTACATAGCACGTGACTACCACGTGTTTCTTTTTTTATTTTTATTTTTTTAGGTTCTCACGAGATGTTCTAGGAGGATCCCAAATATAGGAAGGTACCTTTAAGTCATCCACATCAATGTTATGAATACCGTACCGGGTTCGGTATCGGATTGGGTTCTGGAACGGAACTATACTGGTACCGGTTGGTACCGGGTACCATTTCGGGATATTTTTAAATTTATAAAATAGTCCCTAAACTTTTTAAAATTTGCAAAATAGTCCATATTGATATATTATACAGCTGTACTGTATACTTTACTAGTTTACTGTTTACA
>JAOSBP010000002.1:3333537-3350099 GCA_027563825.1 Erythroxylum mucronatum | reverse complement strand
GGGCGTGAAGATCTTTCACGGGTAGTTAGGTTGTGGGTTGGTTACATAGATTGAGTCGTACGGGGTAGATCAATCTTATGTAATTTTTGTGAACTACAGTGAAAGAATTTAATCTGGGTGAGGGCCCCGTAGACGTAGGCAAAGTGTGCCGAACTGCGTTACCAAACGTCAATGTCTTCTCTATTTTACAGTTGTGATTTTTATTTACTTGCGTGAAGAAAAATTTGGGGATAGTATGCGAATTGATTAACGATTTAATTATTTCACTACCTTATAGCAGAACTTTGTAAACCTCACACAATGTCAAACGAAACAATCTTCATGAACCACGACAATGCTCCTTTTCCCATCACCATCATCCTTAACCAACTACCTCCTATGGTCCCAACTCATGGAGATGTGAATCACCACACACAACAAAATTGGATATTTGACTGGAGCTGTAGAGAAATTGAACGAAGGAGACCCTGCATTGGCCATTTGGATCACTGACAACCAGAAAGTTCATAGTTGGTTTATTGAAGCCATGAGTTTGACTCTTAAGTGTCGATTTATTCGATTGCCTACTGCAAAGGATATATGGGATGCTCTTGCCCGTACGTTTTATGATCCTGGAGATGAAATTGTGATCTTCGAACTCAACAAAAAGTCATTTACAACAAAGCATAATGGAAGACCGCTATCTGTGTATTACAATTAATTGGTTGCCATCTTCCAAGAGATCGACCACCGCAAACAAGCAAAGTCGCTCCCAGGTGTAGTACAAGTACATACAGCAATGACAAGCTTATGGGTTATTATCTTTCTTGCAGGACTCGACCCTGAATTTAATCAAGTGCGAAATGATATACTTCGAAAAGAAGCTCGACTTGATGTGGAAAGCACGTATGCATACGTTCAGAGAGAATATCAACAACGTCAAGTAATGAATAGTGATCGAGCACCATTGATAGCACTGTTCTTCTTGCAAAACAGACACACCAGGGGCTCAACCTTGGAACTTCGAAGCCGAAGGGCCAGAAGAATGAATCCTTGATATGTTCTTACTGTGGCGAGACGGGTCACTCGAAGCACAAATGCTACGAACTCATTGGATATCCTGAATGGTGGGATTTCTCTAAGAAGCCTAGGAGAAAAATCAATCCAAAAGCCATAAATACTCACACTGACGATAGACCCAACTATACTATACCTGAGCTTGACTCAATAAACCCATCTGCCAATGTAGTTCTTCATAATGCGACTGGTAAGGAAAATTTTCCAATCTCACATAACAAATGAATTATTGACTCAGGTGCCTTAGATCACATGACGAATGATGTCAAACTATTAGCACGAGTAGAACCTCATTCAAAGTCACATGTATCCACATCAAATGGAGAAGAAGCAAGTATCGAAGGACAGGGCTCATGTCGCATCTCTGAAAATATAATAATGGATACAGTTCTTCTTGTTCCATCACTAGATTATAATTTAATGTTTGTTAGTTAAATCACTACTACGTTATTGTGCAAGTAATGTTTTGGCCTTCATTATGTGTATTCCAGGACATTCTAGCTCAGAGGATCATTGGCTATGGTGTTATATGAGGCAATCTTTATTATCTGGATTTGGAACCAAGTGAATCAATATGAGTAAATAATGTGGTTAAGGATAAAACTGAAGCAGATATGTGGCTGTGGCATCGTCGTTTAGGTCATCTTTCCTTTGGGTATCTCAAGAAATTAAAGCCTAGTTTGTGTTCTAAGGTGAATAATTCCAATTGTGAACTTGCAAAGAGTCATCGTATTTATTATGCACCCAGTATGAATAAAAGCAATGAACCTTTTATGGTCATTCATTCTAATGTTTATGGCCTTGCGGTCATACCCTCTTTTTCGAATGCCCGTTATTTTATCACTTTTATTTATGAATGTAGCAGAATGGTGTATATTTCTTTACTTAAGAAAAAAAGTGATGCTTTCCAAGCTTTTTGGGAATTTTATAAAATGGTGCAAGTGCAGCATAAACAAAATATTGGAATATTGTAAACAGATAATGGAACAGAATATATAAACTCTGTGATGGCTGAATTTGCTCATGATCATAGAATTAAGCACCAAACCTCATGCTCTTACACTCCTCAATAAAATGAATTAGCCGAACGTAAGAATCAATAACTCCTTAAAGCGGTCCGTGCCTCACTTTTTGGAACGAATATGCCTCGAATCTATTGGGGAGAGGTTGTGAAAAATGCTACTTATTAGATAAACCGAGTTCCCTCCAACTCCCTGGATTTCCAAACTCCACTACAAAAGTTGCAGTCTCTATTAGAGATTCCGCACATACCAAATCTAGAACCCTATATTTTTGGTTGCACAACTTATGTCCACATCCCTCAACCTCTATGTGACATATTGGATCCACGCATTATAAAGTGCGTTTTGGTCGGCTACTCAGAATTCTAGAAAGGTTACAAGTGTTATGTCCCAAAGGCTCATAAACTCTATAATACTTTGGATGTCACCTTCGTCGAATCTGAGCCATATTACACCACTCATGATACTTACCTTCAGGGGGAGAGAGATGTTGCAAATGAGACAGGAAGTATGGAGGACATTGATGTCGAGCACAAACTTGGAAACTTGCACAACTACAAACCATACTTGGAAAGGGTGAAACTCATCCGTGTAGTGCACTAAACTTCCCAGAAGAACCAATAAGTCCAATATTGCCTACACCACTAGCTGAAAAATCCTCCTCGAATGTCCCCTTAGCCCAGAACTTGGAGCCACCACCATAGGTAAATACCGAATCTGAATCTTCTTGTGATACATCACCACGTGTTGAATCGTGTGTAGGTGGGGATCTTCAGCAACAACATGAAGATGAATTTACTTCTACCATGATGGAATCATACTCTATGGAAAATGACCAAAATGTCAGAACCTCATAGAGAATAACGAAGGGTGTGCCGAAGAGGCAATATGAATTGGATTTGAAGTCACGAAGCAAGCACCCTATATGCAACTACATTTCAACCTCTGATGTCAAAATAACTAGTGGGCTCCATAATGTTCAAATACCCATGAATGTACAGGAAGCATTGAATGACCCAGAGCATTCTTTGAAGCTAGAAAGTGTAATGTTTCACTGAATGGTCTTTTACTTGAAGAGCGATCGAAATGGAAGGAAGCAATGAACGAAGAACTAAAGGCCTTACAAAAAACGATACATGGGAGTTAGTGGCTCTACCTGAAGGAAAGAGAATAGTGGGTTGTAAATGGGTATTCACACCAAAGCTCAAGGCAGACGATAGCCTAGACTGTTACAAAGCTATACTTATCGCAAAGGGATATACATAGAAGTATGGAGTAGATTACGATGAGACTTTCGTTGCTGTTGCGAAGATGAACACCGTTCGAATTATACTCTCAATTGGTGCAAACAAAGATTGGACTCTTCAACAACTAGATGTAAAGAATGCGTTTTTAAACGGCGAATTGGTGGAAGAAGTATAAATGGACATTCCAGAAGGAGTTGAGTGCTCAAGAATACACAAAGACAAAGTGCGCAAGCTCCGGAAGTCACTCTATGGGCTAAAACAATCACCACGAGCTTGGTTCGGCAAGCTTACAATCATTATGAAAGAGTTTGGTTACAACCAGAGTAATGTTGATCATACACTCTTTGTAAAACAGGCATGAGGAAAAGTTACGATGATGCTCGTTTATGTGGATGACATGATCATTATCGGAAGTGATCAAAAGGAGATTGATGACTTGAAGAAACACTTGACAACAAAGTTCGAGATGAAGGATCTTGGGGAGCTCAATTACTTTCTCGGAATAGAGGTCACTAGAATAAAACGTGGAATTGCACTCACATAGAAAAAGTATATGTTAGACCTACTTACAGAAACAGGTTTGATTGAATGTAAACTAACAGAGACGCCAATTGAATTGAATCACAGACTAGGAATCTACCAAGATCAAACTTACGTGACCAGATTTAGCATATGCTGTGAGTATCTTAAGCCAATTTATGCATGCTCCCAGTAAGGATCATCTACATGCTGTTATATAAGTGTTGAAGTATTCGAAAGGCACACCTGGACGAGGATTATTCTTTGTGAGGAATGGAAGCATTAAGATTGAAGGGTATTCAGATTCGAACTGGGCAGGTAACCAGACTATTAGAAGATCTACAATTGGCTATCTAACAGTGGTGAGTGGTAATCTCGTAATTTGGAAAAGCAAAAGACAAAAAGTGGTGGCTAGATCAAACGTTGAAGCATAATTTAGAAGCATGACTCATGCACTATGTGAGTTGTTGTGGATAAGTTGAATTTTCAGAGACGGGGATCGAAGTCACACTACCCATGAACTTGCATTGTGATAATAAGGCAACAATTGAGATATCACAGAACCCGGTTCAACACAATCGTATGAAGCATTTAGAAGTTGATAGACATTTTATTAAAGAAAAGTTAGATGGTAATATCATTCACTTTCTTTATGTACAATTACGGCATCAGCTGGCAGATCTCCTTACAAAATCCATCACCAAGAATGCTTTCCATGACGCATTGGACAAGTTGGGCATAATAAACGTTCATACACAACTTAAGGGGGAGTGTTAGTGGTATATGCAGAGAAGATAAGAGAAGATATGAGCTATCTAACTATTATTGTATATGATCCGATATTAACTAACTGATAAGATACGTTAGCAGTAGATTTCTTCATCTGTTGAACTACTCGTGTATATATATTGACCTCATAAGAATGAATAACAGAGATCTCTTTCTTTAAAAAAGCCTTCAATGAGTTTTGTTTTTGGTTAAACTGTTGACGCCTTTCACAATCCCTCTAAACTAATGTCAAGTTACAAAGTATCTTTTCTTTCAAATATTTATTTAATATTAAATGAAAAATGATAGTTTGTTTGGTTTATTTAGGCTTTGGAGAGGAGTAAGCAAGCCACCAAAGTCACACGTTGACACGTCTAATAAGGTAAAAACATCACAAGTTATTTTTAGATTTTAGATTTCATTATCTTGGTGTGTTTGATCTAAGTTACTATATGTATATATATATTCATTGTCATGCTTTATTTAGTCTTAAAAATAACTTTGTTTAATGGTTTCCTTCGCTTTGGTATGTTTTATAAATTTGGTTTTATTTGCAATAAAATATTGTTCGTAAGGCTTCTTTATTATAAAAAATTATTTATACATTTTTATGTGTGCAATACTATATCTTGCTCATTTTAGGACCCTTGTCCAATATTGTTTCTTTTGAAAAATAAATAATCATTTTTTCCTTTTCATCTACTGCCTTTTTTCTTTACTGCTTCTTTGTTGTTTTGTTTTAATGTTTGTCATCATAAATGTTTTAGTTTAGATAAAGCTTGTTAGTTGCCATTAAGTTGACTAGTTATTGTGCATACTAAAACAACAAGCAATTTGTAGCACCTCACTCCCGCAAGACTCGAACCCGATATCGATGGTGATATCCGAGTCCGTGCCCCGCAAGGGTGGCGAGCTACATCATTCAGTCCATCAGAAAATCGGTATACTTATTTTTCCTCAATCACAGAACACATAATATGCGGAAGTTCATAATCAAATAAGGCATAAGCCCTTTTCACTCATACAATGCAGTTTACAAAAATTTCCATATGTCCCTCTGGGTCCTTTCACAATTATAAGATCCTTCAGTCCTTTCAAATTACACGTTTATACAACGATTTCGGAATATAAATATCAAGGCAAAAATATAAGACATGAAATGCAGACACGAACTGATCCCAACCTCTATTCTTCACTTGAACACTGTGGACATACTCCCGTTAGTCTAACGGGGTATTCTTCTAATCCTAAAAAATAGTTGCAAAATTTGGGTGAGTTTTGCGAACTCAGTGAGTGACCATCATCGATGGCTCACCCAAGCATAATACACAGTAATCACATCATAAGCATCATTTTAATAACAATCAGATTATATTTCATTTCACATAGCACATTTCACTTCATCAACAACTATAGTGAATCTCATGTATGTAATCAGTCATTTCTCATTCAATAGCATTTAATCAGTCATTTATGTTATGTAGATGCAGTGTACATGTGACCCACTTTTCAGTTGTTACGTTGTTGTGACCAAGTGCCTGAACTGTCCCATATAGGGCTCATTTTCGCTTTTCTAGGAGAGCCCTCAAGGTATGCACTAGAAAGCATCTTAGGGGTAGGAGAGCCCTCTGGGTATGCACTACTCCCCTTCGAGCTCAAGGCCCTTTTTTATTCGTTGAGCTTTTAGCTCTAATCGGTGGCTACTCCGGTCACAACTGTCATTATAGTTCATGCATTTATGCCATGGAATGCGTCATTCATAATTGCCTATTTCGGTCAGTCCCTTTCTGCCAATTTTCCAATTTATAACACATTGACTCGGCCAAATTATGTATCATGAATGGCCTATCCCACTTCAGTATTTCACCTCTCATCGGACTTTAGTTATTGATCACATCACATCAGTATTGAATACACACAAGTCGAGTAGCCCTTCAATTTCTCAATCACTTTTCACATTCGTCGGATCTCCCGTTCGGCTCTCATCATACGCAAACACATTCAGTCATATATCAACAGTTCATTTATACAAAATACAACGAAGCAATCAATGAAATAAGACCATCTCAGTCTACTCACAGTACGCTCCAAGTTAGCTCTTGCTTCCACTGTCGATCGGCACACAGCCTTAGTTTTCATGCAAATCACGAGCTCCGGTGGAGTTTTTGATGAAAAACTCTGTGTTGAAGATACACTCAGAGAAGAGACTTCGAGAGAAAGAACGAAGGCCAGTCCAGTAACTTTTTTGCCAAAGTTATTTAAAACTCAACCTTAATAAGGGACGGGATGTTACACAATTCCATAATATTCTAGTATGCACAACAACATTTTGTGAGTAATAGAGATGCTTTCATTTTTTTATTATTGTTTGATTACAAATTTGTAGTCTTATTTTTTATTTAGTTTAACTATAGAACTTGAAAGGAAAACTGTGATTTGCCTTTTCTTTCAATCTTTGTTTTTCTACTTTTAATTGTTGTTCGCATTATTCAAATTTTGTTTTATTTTACTCTAATAAGTTATTAAGCCACTGATTATGCTTTTATTAAATTCTTCTTTGTATGATGGCTTGAAGCCTTCATCTATATATTACATGTTTTACTACTATTTTAGATTTCATCATGCCTACTTTCTTAAAGTCTGTAATACATGATTGTTACTAAAATGGCCAAAATGGCTAATTAGCCCCTAATGTTTTCATGAATGTACAAAATAGACCTTAACATTTAGAGTATTCAAATTGAATCCTAAAGTTTATCATACGTTCAAATAAGGCCCCAAGGTTTGGAAACTGTTCAGGTTGGGCTCCGAGCACTGATACTGTAAGGGCATCATCAGTCATCTGCTTACGTGGCTCATTAAATGCTGACTTGGTTTTTTAATTTTCGCTGGATGTGGGACTCATCATTACTGAGGTGGGCATGGTGGTGGGTCCCATATCAGGTCCAAAAATGTTACGTCTCCTCCTCCCTCAGATGCAACATTTTTGGACAGAAACGTTGTGTCTCCTTCCTCTTCCCAAACGCAATGTTTGTCCTCTTCCTCTTCCCAAATCTCAAATCCCTAATCTCTCTTACTCACAAACATCATCACGCTTCAATCTTCACAATCTTCTCTTATCTTCTTCTGACACAATCTCATTTTCCTCTTCCTTAATCGCTAATCTCCCATTTTCTTCCGACACAATCCCTCATCTCACGTGTCTTCCGTCTTCTTCACTATGTGTTTTTCCTCAGATGGCATTTCATCATGGTAGGTCATTGTTTTCTACCTTTTATTTTTCTGTAGTCCATTAAATCTGTGTGTTTGTGTCTATTATTGTCTACCTCATCGTGTTTTTTTTTTGCTTTTTTAATATTACATGTTGTCTGGTCTGTCTCTACTTATTGTTGATGAATACACCAACCATTTTCCACTATTTGCCTTTTATGTTTTACTTCTTGTTATTCCTATTATTCGTTAAAGTTGTACCCAACATTAACTACTATTATGAGCATCATCATCAATTATTATTCTTTGTTTATATTCCCTGGATTGTCTTATATTTGGGTTTGTCCAGTGACAAATGCTTGATCACATGGACAACTGAAGGATTCATTTAGTGCAGGAGTGTGAGAACAAAAGCTCATTCCATTGCGGGTTACAATAGAACTTTTTATCGTGCACGAGAAGCAACAGTTTCTTAATTACTAGCAAGGCTGGTCAAACTTGCTCATATGATATGTCTACTGAGATGAAATGACATTGTCTGCACAGTTTTTATATCTGTTACAATTCTTATTATCATATTTCGTACATTTAATAATTACAAAGAGGATTACAAATGTGACCTTATCTTTGATAGTTAACTTCTTCTTGTGCAGCATATGCAATATCTTACTCTGTTACTTTACTTACACGCATCACTTAAAACCTTAGTTATTTGTTGCTATCTTATTTTATGGTGCTTTATCAGTGTTTTATTGGTATTGCATCACCCTAGTAGAATTTCAGGACATTCAAAGGATAAGAATGTCTTATGTGCTTGGAAAATCTACGAGCATTAAAAAACAGTAAATTGAAATTGCAGTATTTAAATAACTTTGGTAATTAAACAATTTTGAATCAACTTTGGTTAGCATACATTGAATCTACTATCATGGCTGAGTCTCATAAGATAGTAGAACGTGGAAGAACCAAAGGTAGTGGCGATATGTTGAGATTTTTTTCTCTTTTCCAGTTTTTTCTTCCACAGCGAAATGGGTAAGAAGTTAAAAACATAATTTCTACGAGGAGAACTTGGAATTACTTGCGACTAAAGTAACTGAAGATGGAAAAGTTGGAAAGGCATCAGAGCTTTTTGTTGTCTCAAGAGCCCTGATTTGAGCAGATTCTAGAGATGGCAGACAAAACAGAACTTAAGTGAGTAGAAAACGCTAGCAAGAATCGAGAGACGTTACAGTCCATGAAACTCCAGCAATAAGTCGGTAACAGAAGAAACCGTTTTCTGGATTTTAATTTGTTCTTGTCAATATATAATAATTTATTAACTCGTTTCTAGATTCCGCGGCGGCTCCATAATTAATCCCATTAGTCATAGTATTCGCCTGTACATCATCCCCATCCGTTCTATAGTCCAGATCTTCTTTCCAATATTATGATGTCTTATTGTATCTAATAAATCTCAGTCATTTATTTATGTAGGGTCTGTATAAGACCCGCATGGATCCCGCAAAATAAATGGTTAAAATTTTACGAGACAGAATAAGACAAAGTAAAACTGGAATCTGATTTCTCCGTTCTAATAGTTGACTCCACAAATCTTTTGGTTTTTGTTTCTTTCATTTACTATCTTCTCTCTTTCTTGGTTCCAAACAATATCTAAACCTTAAGCAAAATTAAAGATTATGATCTACAAAATGCCAAAAGCTAAAACAAATACGAAAATAATTAAGAGATGAACTCAGAAAGGAATTTAGATAAACAGGCACAGGAAAATAGAAATTTTTACAGGAAATTTCCGTTATTACCATGTCCAACAGTAGCAGACTTCTGCAACTGCAAGATTCTTGAAGGGTCAGCGAACCTTGCTGAGAAAGAGCGAGGAAGATTATCAGGCTCTGTCCAGCCAGTGCCTGGATCAAAGTTCTGAAAGTAGTCTTCAGGTTCATAAGACGCATGAAAAGTCGTAGTCGTCGTAGGAGCACTGAAAATCTTCTTCTTCTCTCTGGTAATCTTTCTCCAAAACACTTGCCACCTTGGTTTCACAGCTTTTTTGTCAATCATTTTGGGACCCTGGGAATCGCTCCTGCCCAGACGAATAGTTTCGGAGGATCTCCATCTTTTCTTGAACACGCTCACTGTGAGATCTGCTATGCCCATGTTCGGATTCACAAGAAGATGTTGACTAGCATGGTGGTGTAGATTAAGAGAGGCTTTATAATTTAAAGAAATCGCGACTTTTCGAGATAATGATGCATGCAATTGCTAATGTCTGCACAGAGGATTTTGTAATGAGAATGGTTGTTGGCAAGAAGAGCTAGCGGTCCTTAAGCCCATCTCATATTCACCGTATTTTGTACTTAAGTAGATAGGAGGGTTAAGAATCCGTATACTAGGAAACACATCAAGGTCTCAGTTGAGATTCTCCGTGACAAATGACTCCATAAATGGAGTCAGAATGATGTACTAGCAAACGGCTGTTTATTTGATAATTGATGGGTTTGCCTTACGTTGGTATTGTCAATTTTACTAACATGCAACAAAATTGTGCAATTTATTAGTAAAAGTTTGGAGTCTAAATTCTCTGTCCAATATTATGGTGTCTTATCGTGTCCAATAAATCTCAGTTATTTATTTATATAGGTTCCGCACGAGACCTGCATAGGTCCCACAAAATAAATGGCTGAAATTTAGACAGAATAAGACAGAGTAATATTGAACAGAGAATCTGAACTCAAAAGTTTGATACAATTTTCAAAACCTAAGTACTAGCAATCATATCTTGAATAGTATAGTAAATTTTGACTACTGCTAGGACGTAAAATTCTCAATGAGTTTGGTTTCCTCATCGAGAAAATGGAGATCGTGAGAGTGATTTTTTCTTAAATATCTTATTCTTACGTAACCAAGGGCATTCAAAAGACAAATAATGGAATTTGTCTGACCTGTTAGGCTGTTACATTGCACCAACTCCTTAGCAACTGTAATTTTACAAAGCAGGAGTCCAAGCCATCAGGATAAGATAAATGAGTCATATGGTGTAGAAAATGACAACTGCAAAGCCCGTAAAAATTAACCCTATGCCCCTCACGGGTAGCCTAGCGGTTACGGTAGAAAGGGGGAGAGGATTGTATAAAGTTGTGGGTTTGAGCTTTGGGAGGAGCAGCCTTTATTTAAGATGATGTAATTCTCTTGATGGTGGCTTATCTATCGAAGCAGGTATTTCTGATACTGTCTAGGATCAGACCCAGATTTACCCATCTATATGTATGAGTGGGTGGCTCATAAGTCGATCTCAAGATAGTCGGGCGAAGCCCGAACTTGAGTTATCAACAAAAAAAAATCCTATAAGGTTTGGACTACAGATATTTTCATTTTTTAAGGAAAACAAAAAAAAGCAGAAATTTTGTTAAAAGGATATACATGAAACTCCTGGAGAACAATATTAATTTGATGTCCATACCAGTGTATCAATCAAAATGAGTGCTTGGGTAGTAATTAGGTTAAAGAAAAGAAGTAAAAACAGTATTCAAGTTTAACTTCTATAAGAACAATCTTCATTTGCTATGCCAATTCTATCTAATGGATGACAGAATATTAATATCATATTTAATACTTTGGATCATCATTACGGTCACTATTAATTTTTTTTAATGAGATACTATCCTCTTGCCTTAAGTATTAATTAATTAAAATTTGATACATCAGAAGCAGTTGTGAATATTTCTTTGATGAAAATGACCAATTACCTACTGAGGTGCTACCTCAATTATATTGTGCACAACATGACATCCAGGCCTTTAATTTAACCATTTTGTTAGTAAATATATATACGGTTCAAATTATATGAATTATGTTTGCCTATTTACATGTCATTCTTTCACAACTTGGGATAAAATCTGTTCTAAATTTAGCCTAACTGCAATGAACATGAAAATACAGTACGCTTACTTCGTATCCATAATTCCCAAAAATACAACTTTCTTTACTTGGATTTCTATAATCCACGCATACCGAAAGTCAAAGTAGACCGCCGAAAGGGTCTAATTTTGCGAGCGGCGTGCCCCCTTCACTTTTTACTTGCGTCCGTTTCTTTCTAAGATGTTTTATGTATTAGTTTAATGACTGTCATCATTAGAGAAAATACACGGTTACTGTAAACTCTGTGTACCCACGCAATCATGGTAATGTCCTTTTCAGAGAATTCAAAAAGGAGAGAGTAAAATATTATTAAAGCCGTCAAGCATTATTCCTTCTAAAAAAATCACTTAAGCATTAATTAGTAATATTTCTAAAATGAAAAGAAATATCCTATCTAAGAAAAGGAAATGCTTGCATTTATTAAAACATTAAGAAAATAAAAAGTTGTTTTATTACCTGTCAAATTTTATATTCAGACAGAAAAAAGAAAAATTAATAACAAAAATATTGGATCAAAAATTGGTATATGAGCCATCTAGCTCACCCAATATAACTTTAGTAAAACCATGGAAAAAAGTAGAACAAAATATAAAAGATCAATTAGAAGAAATTACTCAATTAGTAAATAAACTTACACTAAATAACGAACACAAGTCTTTAAAATATGAACTTATAAAACCTATTACTGATCAAGACGAAATAATTTATGGTTATGAATCCGATCAACAAGAGATATATATGGATCAACCAAAATCAAGAGGCTCAAAATTAGAAGAACAACCCGAAACAAGTCAAAGTGGAGAAAAAAGAAAACGCAAAAATAAATATAGTCATAACTGGAATTATAAACCTATAGAACAAGAAGAACTAAATCGTTTTGGATATTACAAAATAGACAATAAGATACGAAAATTTCCTACATAATATACACCAAAACATATAATATTAGGATCAGATAGAATCCTTAATTTAGATTGCGTTTTATCTCCAAAAAATATTATTACTTGAATAATCTAATAGATTAGCATTAGTTATTCAATTAGAAAAACCTTTTGAAGGCTTAACAAATATTAGTACTTTATGGAATTTTATTACCTATAAAACTACTGGTATAGTATTAAACTTTTTATTAGATAATGAAATACGATATATGATGCAAATATTGACATATGATGCAAAATCCCTAATACTATGATGCAAATATTTACATTTGGATTTTGAGATTTATGGATTTTTTATTTAAGGATTTTATTATTGGTGTTCGTAAATTTATATAATGCAAATATTGACAAAAAGGATTATATAATTTAAAAAATTATTTCCTAAAATTAATAGTAATCCTAATTCTTGTTGATAAATTAAATGTATAATAAAAGTGTAATTTTCAATAATGATATTATTATAATAACTTACATACCAAATAGATTTAATACTTGCATCTGCTATTCTTATTTGTAAAGGTTTATTTAGTTTTTTTTCTAGTTTTGTAATAATGTTTTAGATGCTATACAAATAGTAGCACTTGTATCTATATAAGCATTAATTTTTTTATTATGAATAATCACTTGAATAAATGTTGTATTCGGATTCAGTTGTTGATTCTGAAGTTTGAAATTCATAATAATATAATGAAGAGATTGTTGAATCTGTTTCATAATTTGACTCAATAAGTTCTAAATTGTATTTAAATGATGAATTTAAAATATCAATTTTTTCTTTATATTAATTTTGATTTCTTTTTGGGCATTTGTTTGCATAATGACCTTCTTCCTTGTATAACCAACATTTACATGTTTTCTTATTTTGAGGGCATTATTTTTTCTTTGGTTTAGTTTGACTATAAGCCTTTTTCTAAAAAATTTTGTATAATGTTTAAATGGGAATTTTTTGTATTTGTTTGTGGGATATTTTCGCCATTTATATTTGTTATATTTATATTTGTATGTTTTCTTTGTTTTTGATAAGTAAAAGAGTCACATCTATATTGTTGAGTTACTTTCGAATATTTAAAACAACATAGTTGAATATCTTTATGTCTTAGTGATTTATATAATTTTGCTTCTAAACATTTTTGTGATAATACTTCTTTTATGATTGAAATTGCACCTCCGAGATTATAAGCTACTAGATGATCATGTTGTTTTATTAAAATAATTCTTCCACTATTTTATTTATCGGATAAGATAATTTTTGAATAAGTATTTGTATATACATTTCTTGTTCTGTATAAGTTAATTTATAATAATATTTTTTAAATTCACAAATGTATTATTCCGAATAACAGATACCACATATTCATATATTATTTAAATGCCATACGACATTTTTTCTTTCTTCATCTTCAATTTCTTGTTTATATGAAGTTATATCTTTTCTAATAAATTCTTTATAAATTTCGTTGGTAACTACATGAAAAGCTTTTATTGGTTCAGTAGCATTAAGAAATTCAATAGTATATTTATTCGTATTTCGTTATCTAATAAAAAGTTTAATGTTACACCTGTAGTTTTATAGGTAATAAAATTCCATAAAGTACTAATATTTGTTAATCCTTTAAAAGATTTTTCTAATTGAATAACTAATGCTAATATGTTAGACCATTCAAGTAATAATTTTTCTGGAGATAAAATGCAGTCTAAATTAAGGATTCCATCTGATCCTAATGTTATATGTTTTGGTTAATATTATGTAGGAAATTTTTGTATCTTATTGTCTTTTTTTGTAATATCTAAAACGATTTAATTCTTCTTGTTCTATAGGTTTATAATTCCAGTTATATCTAGATTTATTTTTTTCGTTTTCTTTTTTCTCCACTTTGACTTGTTTCGGGTTGTTCTTCTGATTTTGAACCTTCTAATTTTGGTTGATCCATATATATCTTTTGTTGATCAGGTTTATAACCATAAATTATTTCATTTGGATCAGTGACAGGTTTTATAAGTTTATATTTTAAAGACTTCTTTTCATTATTTAGTTAAGTTTATTTATTAATTGAGTGATTTCTTTCGGTTGATCTTTCATATTTTGTTTTATATGTTCCATGGTTTTACTAAAGTTATATTGGATGAGCTAGATGGCTATGATACCAATTTTTGACCCAATATTTTTGTTATTGAAATTTCTATTTTCTAGTCATTCGTCTATTGGATATACTATTTTAAATAATTTTTCATAGCATTTAATTAAAGACTCTAATATTTTATAAACTTCATTGATTTCATTAAATTGTTGTGATTGATAATTTTTATTTAATAGTTGTATTATTTCTTTTAATTTATTTTCCATATTAAGTTTCTTGTCTAATAATTCAGATAATTGTTTAGTGACACTCATAATGTATTCTGAAGATGACTTTTTAATTCTTGAGATTGTTTCTTAATATCAATTAATTCATCAACTAATTGTTCTGAATTTTTGTTTATCTCTTTATTAGATATTCCAGGTTCAGTAAACCTAATAGGTTTTTCTAATCTTGTAGAATATGATCTTAAAAGGTTAGATTCTTGTTTAAGTAATTTATTTCCACTTAAAGATAAACAAGGTACATCATAAGAACTTGGTATATTTTGTAATTTTATAGGATAATTGATATTTGGTAATTCTCTTAGACTAGTTCTTAGATTTATTCCTACTTTAGCTACATCATTAAATAATTGATCGATATAAATTATATCTATATTTTTGAATTCAATACTATGATGAGAATTAGTTAAAGCATAGCTAATTTGATAAGTAATTGAACAAGGATATTGTCATGTTGTCATTAAATTTTCGCAATAAAATTTATAAGCTATAGTAATTGTTTCATTTAAATTCTACGATTGTAAAGGAATTCCTAATTTAAGGCGGGCATTAAATTTAATTTTTTCATAAACTAAATTTCCATTCATATTTCCTATTACTTGGTCTTTTAAATCAGTCATTCATTCGTCAATTATAGCCATTCTAATAGAAGAATCTATTCCTTGTTGAAAGGTAGATTTTAATAAAATTTGAATTGTAGAAAGATGTATATATCCAATTTTATGTCTTTTTTCTTCAAAAATATTTCGTAACTGTTTATAAATTTGTTCTTGGTTTACTAAACTTATACAAATGTCCATTACATTGATCTATTCTAGTAGATGTTTCATGTATTATTTTTACATAATAAGTAATATTTTTTCTATTAATTAAGTTTTTAAATGGATGGTGAGTAATATCTTGTTCATCTTTTAGATTTAATTGTGTTTTTGCTATTTGTTTTTGTTTTTCTTGTGAGAATAGGGTATTAATATGAAAAACATTGGTAGATTCTTAAATTTTTAACTAGAATCCCTAATCTAATTTATTTCAATCTAAGAAATTAATTCCCAAATTATTTTGAAACCTGACTTTTACCCAAAATGTTGGAACCCATTACCGGATATCCAACCTCTTACGAAAAACCGAACTAATGCTGGAACCCGAATCCGGAACCCAATTAAGTAACGAAAGCAAACCGAATTCGGAATCCAATTGAAAACAAATGTCCGACATCCGCTAACAATAGTCTTAGAAAAGCATATCGCGACGCGTTGGAAACCATAGGACTCAGCCGAAATTCCCGATATTAATTTTTTTTTCTTCTCTTTGTTTCTTTCTTTTTCATCTTATTCATCTTTTTCTCTTTCTTCAAACTTATTTCCAATTATATTATTTCCATACAATTTCCTTTATGGAACTCATCCCCGTGCAAAATTCAATTCACTTAAGGAGGTCATGAGTTGTTGCAAAGTTTTGCCTAAAGAAAGACCAAATGAATAGTACCTTTTTGACCATATGAATAGTAATTTCGCCAACTTCCAAC
>JAOSBP010000002.1:3292162-3317243 GCA_027563825.1 Erythroxylum mucronatum | reverse complement strand
TCCTTGTAAGCCTTATACCTTTTAACCTTAAGTGATCTTCCCATTTTGCCCTTATACATTCTTATTCCTTCAATTTAGCTTACACCATACTATACTCTAACCTAATCTTAATTTCTCCATTTAATACTTCTAATTCCATCAATCTAAACAATAAATCCCCCAATCATTTACATGCTAATTAAACTCTAACCAAAAGCAATTAATCAGTCAAAACCTCAAAAATAAATTGAAATCATGCTTATTCAATAAGAAAAGAATTCGAGGGCTAACATATGAGGACCTCATGTATCTCCTTTATGGCAAATTCGTTGCACGAAAATTCACTTAATAATGACTTCAGAATGCCTTAATTCCTTTTTTGAGAGATTATCATGCGACCCCGAACATTGAACATGAGACCCGAGAAATGAAAACTTGAAGTATCTCCCTCATGTGATGTCTGAAGCATGAAAATTAACAGTTAATCGACTTTAGAACAACTTAATTCCTTTTATGGAGTTAAAATTTAATTTATTGCTAATATAATAAATATAGAAAAATAGAAAAATTCAGTTTATAAATTTCTCGGATCCAAAAACTGACCTAAAACATCCCAGAACACTCTTACAGAAAATTTGAATATTTTTATATATTTTACTGCAGCAATTTTGTACGGCTAACGATAGAATGACGTTAGCCGACGCATCAGTGCGAGATTTGCGTATTAGACTATTTATTTTCAATTTTACAAAACTTTTTAAAATATAAAAATAATGAAAAGAAATCCATATCTATAAACTTATCAAAAAAGAGTGAGAGAATAGCTCTACTTTGGGCGATGGGAAGTTTTAAGATTTTTTTTTTCACAAAATAGTCTTTCAAAAATTTAAAATTTACAGTATTGGCCGACATTTTAAGTACCTAGTACCAGCTGATGTAACGCAAAATTGTCGATATTAACTAGTACTTAGATGCTTAGTTTCATACTATTTATGACTAGTAGGGTACCTTCTAATCAACAAGTTACAAAAACACATAATATTGGTCTCTTAAGCATCGGAAAGTTAAAGCAACAGTTGAACAAACTCATCAGAATATACAATTGATGGGATTCCTAAGGTCAACCAATAAACTTGTATTAATAAATCATAAGAGTTCTTCCATCTGATCTACATTGTTATTAAACTTGGAAGTCAATGATTTCTGAACTATATTTGGTGTTATGGGCATACAAATTTTGAAACGAATGCAAGTCAAACAATACAAATAATTTATTTTCCTGGCGACCGTTCTTATATTATTATTGTTAAACTTTTTTTATAATAACTATCAAAACATGAAAGGTAAAAACAAATAAAACAAAGACCACTTCCAGCTTCAAGTCAAACGTACAGTTTGCGTTTAAGTGAATGCTCAAACAACGCAGGCAAGTTCTCTCAACTCTCTTTATTAAGTGACTTGAGTTCACTCAGTTAATAACTACATCACGAAGCTTACTACATTGGAATTTATTTAACTCATATATTAATATATAATACAAATATTAAATTTGAATTGTCTATTATCAAAAATAAATCAAATAATTTTAAAAGAGGCAGGTGAACCTATTTTATTATGTTGTTCATTTAATTAATCATTTTTTTAAAAAATAAACGTTGTTAACGCAAGAACAAATAACTGAGAGTAAGGCCTTAAAGCTAACCCAAGCCAACAAGCTTACCCTCAACCACAAAAGAGACGGAACAATCTGAATGTAAGACAGAAACTAAACAGGTCGGACAAAAAGTCCAGTGATGTGGGTTTGCATGTAATAAGGCTACCTTAGCTAATGAGTGAGCCGCCTTATTGGCAATCCTACGCGTCCATTAGAAGAACAAATGAAGGAAATGTCGCTTGAGTGATAAACAATCAAGGGCCAAAATTCCAATCTCAGACCTCTTTAAAAGAGGAGCATAAATCGTCTGAATTGCCAACAAGCAATCAGACTCAACGATAACATTGTCAATCTGTTGATCTTTTAACCAGGATAAAGCTTCCCTGATAGACATGATTTTGGCAAGAGATGGATCCAATACATAAGGAAAATGGCCTGAAAGAGCAGCCACAAAACGCCCTCGGTCATCCCTGAGTACTGCGGCAAACCCTGTGGCTTTCTTATCTTTGAATACTGCTGCATCCACATTACATTTCAGAAACCCATCCGGAGGTCGAACCCAAGCAGAGGGACAAACTCTTGAATTACCAAACACGGTGATGGCTTTCTAATACAACTCTTGAGCCCCTTGCCATTCTTTCAGAAAATTATCAGCAAATGCAGCTACCATTCTGGGAGGGTTAGACTTGTTTTGCCACACTCTAAGGTTTCGATGAAACCAAATAATCCACAGCATCGTCAAAGATTCATTATTAGAATTAATGTTTTAAAATTCGGACAAAAAGTTAAACCGATAAGATAAGAAGTTGAAGATTTAAAATGTTCAACCTGCATTAAACAGTCATAAAATTGATTAAAGATTGGATAAAATTAAAGAATTTGAAATAAGAATAAAAAGATTATACTTAACTTAAAGTTAATTAAAAAGAAGACTGTTAAATAAAAATTAATTAATTTACTTTATTTTATACAAATTAATTAGTTGATAAAAATGACCGATTAATTAATAAATCGATCGATTTTTAACAATAGAAGTTATTAATATAAATCGAATAGGAAAATTTAAAATCAAATTAAAAAATTGATCAATTTAAAGTTTTTACGATTAAACCATCCGAATCGATTCAAATTTTTTAATTAGGAACAGGTAGCTGCAGCAACCATTTTATCTAACATAAATATTTTTAATAAATATTTACATATATAGCCTTCAGGGCTTACTCCCATAAAATAAAATTGCTCTTCATTCAATAGAAGACAAAAACCAAAGTTTTCAGGCACATGAAACAACTCATTCCTGCAATTCCTCCACCCAAAATCTTACATAGGAGATGACCACTCCGCTTCTGGAAAGTAACAATTAACTTACTCCTCCTTATTGCTGTTAACAGGCTAGGGAAGAACTAAGAACCCACTGATTTATTCTCAACATTACAATAATCAAGGAGGTCCCAAATCCCTTCTCTGGAGTAAAAAAGAGTCCAATGATAAAGTGCTCTCCTTGAGCAAAGCTTGGCAGTTAGAAACTCATGCATTGCAAGAAACATGTGTTTCTACCGTACAAGACGCTAGATCAGTTTGAGCTTATAAGAACGAACAATGGTTTGTCTCCAAGTCGTTCCTTACCCTGGAAATACGAGAAAATCGCCAGCAATGCATTAACTTAGCAATTGAAATAGAGAAGATAAGCATGACACGAGTAATGAATGACCATGTAGCTCAACAACTATGGACAAGGCCATGAAACATCGAAATGCTAATTGACGGTGATTCAGAATGCAGATAACAGAAACTGCAAGTGAATATCTCTATTCGCATTAGATGCTACACAGCAACCATAATTCCAGTTTCTAGCACTTAAGCATGCGACTGATCAGTATTATTGAATTACTATATTAGAAAGGTAACCAGAGTTGTAGAAGAGGACCTAGTAGGAATCTCCTGCCAAACAAAATCCAGTAAAGGCAGAGTAGGATAGTGTTGAAAAATGTGCACTTGATTTGTTGATGACCTAAGTATTGAAGGACAAGGAACAAGTATCACAGTGCTTAAACTTGATTATATAGTGTGTGCCATTTCTGGACTACGCAAAGACTTCTCCACTTTCAGTTCACTTTTAACTCCACAACAGATGTTAGTATTTCTTTTACTGTTATTTGTGACAAATGCTGAGATAGCTCAAGTTGCATGTCTCACATCACCAGGATCAGTGCTTTCAAATCCTTTGATAACAAAGATCAAAGTTACGCACTTAAGGCCAATGAGATTAGTAAAGACATCAAAGTCATGTTAATGATTTCATCAGTACCTAACATATAACTGACCCCTTTTAAGAAAGCACATACCTTAAGCCCTGGCAATTCAATGACACATGCGCACTCAACGACATGTGCTCCAATACGCTCTAGAGAAAAAGGTGGGAAAGAAGCATAAGAAACGATCCAAAATATTAATGACAACTATAAGCAGACATTGATACTTCAGAACCAAGGGATGAGAGTTAACTCTCAACCATATAAGTAACCAAAAGAAACTCTGTCCCTGTAGGCAGACTGATACTTATTTTTTACGTGTACCGTCAAAACAAGGTAGAAGTCCAATCAAGTCCACATTGAAAAGACCAAATGTTGCTTATAGGAGAAAAATAGCTTTATCACTCTTCATCTTTATCCAACAGTATGTAACCTAAACCTTTTAATCGTCTTATACCATCCATAGAACTGAATTTGTCCATCAAGGTTCTCTTTGTTGTCTTAATGACATTAGTTAAATTGGGCTTTTCGTCACTGTCATAACCTTCACAACATCCTATTCCCTCGTCCAAAAGGGCAGAAAACTGCTTTATGATACGAAGTGAAGAATATAATAACATAACAATCCCACTTCTCCACCCTTAGAAGAGAGTAGCAACAAGAATCTGCAGAAAAAAAGGGTAGTGACGAACTACGACAAGTGTTAGAAGTTTAAAAACATTACCTAGCAGCTTGATTGCAGCACTTAAAGTCCCACCAGTTGCAATGAGATCATCTATTACCAAAACACGTTCTCCAGCTTCTACAGCACCTACATGCATTTCCATTACATCTGTTCCATATTCTAAAGAGTATTCTTCTGAGATCACCGGCCCTAATACAAACACCAAAATGCCAAGCATTCTTAGCATTAAAAAGATAAGTTGATCAATTATAAATTAAACTCTGTAGGGTTATTACATAATATTTAACCATGTAGGTGGAAAATAAAAATGGATACTATAAGTTGCTTTGATATAAGATCGAGGGTATTTCCCAACCAAGATTGTTTACAAATGCTTTGAAATGTAGTATTCTTCAGGATTTAGTATAATCAGTTGCTGGACAGTTACCTGGCAACTTTTTGGGTTTCCTCATGGGGACAAATTTTGCCCCAATAGCCAACGCAATAGGAGGACCAAATATAAAACCCCTTGCTTCAATACCTGTGTTAATCTACCGAGGTCAGCAAGAAGGAACGCGATACATTTTGACCACAAATATGAAAGCAATGAAATCACTGACTATCATGCTAATCACCTACAGAGTTATTACATGCCTAGCTGTTGTTCCCCACTCTTTAATTGTTCTTTATTTCCGTGAGGCGATCCAAAAATTGTGGACAAACAGAGGTTCGTGTCCCTTGTACTCAAAACATTGAAGATATTAAAGAAATAAGCAATCTTTTTTCTGTTTCTTAAGGTTGCATATAAGAAACCAGTGTTTAATTTTTCTGCTTTCTTCTTTTGTTAAGCGGTGTCCGACCAACTTACTACAACTTGACTAGTTCAACCTCTACGAAATTGGTGCACATATAAATCTAAATGAGGTTCCATCCTAAAACTAATTGGTGATAAGTGAAGTAACCCACTAGGCTTATATATTAGTCTTTTTTCCTCTCTTTCTTCAATGTGGGACAAACTCCCACTTTATATTTCAACATACCCCCCTCACGTGTGGGTTAATTTAAAGCCTAACACGTGACATAATCTATCATTTTGGGATGTTAACGACTAATATAAGAGCAACCTGCTCTGATACCATGTTAGAATTTATAATGGCCTACGGCCCACACGAGAAGGAAAGTTAGACCACATACAAGTCTAAGTAGGGTTCTATCCTAAAACTAATTAATGATAGGTGGAGTAGCCTACTAGGCTTATATGTTACTCTTCTTTCCTCTCGTTCTCCAACGTGAGACAAATTTTCACTTTATATTTTAACACAATAAGCTTAGAGAGTACCCCCCCTACCAATGTGATTCAAACATGCGAGCTTAACGGAGAAGCACACCCACTCAGTTACCAAGTCAAACCACTGGGTGAGGCAGTATTTAGTCTTTGCACAACCACCTCCAAGCCTTGGAATGGAGTATAGTTAGCGCATACGTGACGCTTGTAATACAACAAATAAGTAGAACCAGGAAAACGTAAGAGATTACCAACCTGCAACAACAGAAATGCCTTTCCCGCTGTACCTCTCCACAAACAAATCAATAGTGTCCTTGAACGCCTTGTGATCAAGAAGCAATGTTGTTATATCCTGAAACATAATCCCTAAACACCCCAAAACCCACAACATAAAACAAAAAATATATATATAACAATCTGAACCACCAAAACTGCACTTGGACACATGAATTTTACACTGTAGAAAATGAAAAAAAAATTAAAAATGACCTGCTTTAGGGAAGTTGGGGATAACCCTAATTGTAGAGGCAATTCGGAGGATACGAGGATCTTGTCCGTCGAGAGCTGCCATATCGGGGGCTTGCCAGGACTGAGAGTGAGAGTCGGTCTCTGTTCAACACCGGTCCGCAGATAAAATTAGGCAACAAAAACGAAACCACGAAAGAAACAGAGTTTGAAGATAGATTAACCCAATCCTATCTCGACGCGTATGCTGACATATTTAAGTAAGGAATTGTTTGGTAGGTCTAAATGACTAATCTACCCATGCCTTAAATATGTATCTATTCTAAGTTGGAACATTCCCTTTTTAGACCTAATTAATGAAAAAGGCGTGGAAACTGAAAACAGGGATCGGAATCGTACTACTCGAGCATTGAAGAGGACGAACTGCAGGGCGGTAATTTCTCGACGGAGCATAAGCAGTGGGTGGTTTCGCCGACGGAGTTGCGAGTCGATGACCGGTCGGCGGCGGAGCAGATATCTTACTATTAAGGCACAACGGGCCGCTCCTTCGCATTATCTGTAGACCTTTCATAGCTGAGTTTTGCCTCGAGTAGCACTGAAGTGTTTTTTTTTTAATGTGGAACTTGAACTAATTCTTATGGTTGGTGAACGTGAGGGCAATTTGGTCCAGCCAAGTCGGAATTTTAACAGTAATAAGAGTACTAGGTTAATGGTAACAGAACAGAACGTTTCCTGTTTCAATGCAATAAAAAATTCAGCACGACCACGCTTGAACAAGTGGACCACTTTCCCCGTCAGTCCGTCGTTTTAGACTGGACCTAAAGGTAACTTTCAACTTCCTTCGCATACTCCATCACCCTTCGAGAAAATCAACATTAATTATGTCAACATTATTGTATACTATTATTTTACAGTCGTATCGGTCCCAAACCAATATATGAAGCACGCGGAGGACTAGTTCAATATTGGGCTTGACTTTAAAAGATCAGGATTGGATTATGCAAGCAATGACATAAAATGGGTGGAATCAGGAGCAAGCACCTGGGACTTGCCTAACTCTGGATGCCTAAATGAGTCTCCGTTCTTTTAATCCATTGAGTCTGAGATGGCGAATTTCATGTTCTTATGCGATTTTTTTCTACCTGAAAAAAAGCACCTTCCTTCGGTGCAAAGTATCAGGAAAATGAGTTAGAAGTTGCGAATAAATTCTACAGAATCCATGTCATGTAGTCACTCGTTGTTGAGTTGATATGATACTGTCTTGAAAGTTCTACAACCTTTTCCTCACTTGGCATTTTCCAATCACGCGGATTTTGATAAGGTTTTATACATATTTTCTCGGAATTCTTTTCGGTAGATTCTCCTCCTCCTCCTCCTCCTCCTCCTCTTTTCAAGGCACAATAAGGTCAAAATTTATGACTATGAAATGAAACATAGGGGATGCATACAAAAACTGGCACATATGCTGTCATCGCTACTTGTCTCGCTTTGAAATAGAGAAACGAGAGAGATACCTGCCCCAAATGTAATAAGCAACTTGGTCACCTAACTCGCTTTACCATTCTGTTGTGTAACGTGTTCACTGATTTTACGGGTTCCTGCACCAAAGTAGTTTCTTCATTGGTACAAAACGGGTCTGTATTTTTGATTTTCCAATCAGTCCTAGTCTTCTCTTCAGTTCACTAGATGAAACTGGGCCTAACCCGATCCGAATTTCCCTTAACAGTACAGACTACAGAGTATGACCAAACTGTTCTTGAAAGTTTCTATCTCCTTTCTTTGACCGACCTTTTGATGAAAGGGTCAGAGTCGCTCTTGGCCACCAAGAAACCTCACAAACCCACCCCAAGTGTTATAAAACGTGCTCCACTCACTCCCCTTTGTTTAACACATTTCTTTAAATAA
Organism: Erythroxylum mucronatum; assembly: GCA_027563825.1. Lineage (NCBI taxonomy): Eukaryota > Viridiplantae > Streptophyta > Magnoliopsida > Malpighiales > Erythroxylaceae > Erythroxylum > Erythroxylum mucronatum. The sequence goes on along the minus strand of JAOSBP010000002.1, from coordinate 3,309,039 downwards.
AGAATTTCACAACACCACCTCTTACTTTCTCTCCACTTGTCACGCAACTTCCTCTCTTCTTCTATTGCCTCCAATATAAAACCCACCTCACCTCTTCACACCTCAGTTCACATACTCAACATAGCCCAAGCAAGTATCTTGTCCTTTCTCTTTCTCCCCGTGTGTCTCAATCCTTTCAAGTTCCTACTGGTTTTTTCAGTTCTATTTCACTTTCTTGTCTAAGTTCAGATCAGATATGGCACTAGAAGCTCTGAACTCCCCTACCCCTCAGTACGTTCAAGGTGAGTCCTCGTGGACCAAGCGCAAGCGTTCAAAGCGTTCTCGTTTTGATGTCCAACAGCCTACGGAAGAGGAGTACTTAGCTCTCTGCCTCATTATGCTTGCTCGCGGCGGCAACTCTGCGTCAACTTCCTCGTCCTCCTCGCCACCTCACCACCTCCACAACTCCCCCATTCTGGCTCTTCCGACAACGTCCTCGGAGAAGCAGAAGGTTAGCTACAAGTGTGCTATCTGCAACAAGGAGTTTCCTTCTTATCAAGCTCTCGGTGGACACAAGGCCAGTCACCGGAAAAACGCAGGAGGAGGCAGTGAAGAGCACCAGTCAAGTTCCACCGCCACTACGACAACCTCCGCCACCGTATTAAACGGAAGCGGTAGGATCCACGAGTGTTCTATTTGCCACAGGACTTTTCCGACCGGACAGGCCTTGGGTGGACACAAGAGGTGTCACTACGACGGTGGGGCAGCGGCAGCGGAGAAGAGTGGAGGGACGTCAGCTGCTTCTGAAGTTGTTGGGTCTACCAACAGCCATCAAAGTCAAAGTCTCACCGTCAGCAACCGTGGGTTTGATCTTAACCTCCCTGTCTTCCCGGAGTTTGGATCGGGTTTCTTCGTCTCCGGTGAGGACGAGGTTATGAGTCCGCTGCCAGCAAAAAAGCCTCGGCTTTTGACGACACCGAAGATCGAAGTTGCTTAAAACTTAAAAGTAGTCAGATTTAGGAACACTTTCCAGGATTCTTTTAGGGATATCAAATCTCTAGGCAGCTAATTTATTTATCATCTGTTTTTTCTTTAGAATTTTATGTGTTCCTTAAAATTTTATGCGATTCCAAATTCTGTGTACAGTTGCTCTTGTTATGTTGAATACTAAGATTCAATTAATTTGTTATTATCATTTATTTTCAAAGATTTATGCCCAAATCCATTCATCGCTATCTCGTAAGTTATTACCTTCCTCATCATAAATGCCTTGGAAACAAGTAAAGAATCAGTCTAAAATGGCATGTAATAACTGACGAGGAAGAAGAAGAAGAGGAAGAAGAGGTCAATTATACGCAATAAGGCGGCGTAATCTATGAGAAGCAAGAGAGTGACTTTTTTTTGGTCAGAAACCAAACGTGAGGTTGACGGCTAGCCAATGATTAACTTCTTGATGCTGTCTGTTATTTGTTTTCCTTTTCCCAAGGACACCAAATTAAGGATAAGCGCACACTGCGTACGACATTTTGAGTTTCGATGTTCCAAACTATTCGGAGGCTGAGAGTGCCCGTTTTGATCACTTCTTACTTCTCACAGTCTACTTCGTGGTAGGAAGACGCGCACGTCTTTTATGTGTTTTTTACGTAGAAATTAAGATGGAATCAAATCTAAAACAGGATCCTATATTCAATTGAAAAAAAAAGTAAAATAATCCCAGAAAATCTTAGGAGAGTTAATTTCTTGGCAGCCACATCTGTGAGTTTAGGTAAACATTAATGGCCCCATCATGTCTTGGTCTGGCACATCAACATTATGTTTATAAATAAGACGAGCTTTTGATTAGCCAAAGTGTCAAGTACATTTTGGCAACTTATATAAATGAATCCATGTGTTAAAAGAAGTCGGCTAGTTCTTGGTAAACGAACAATCAGCATCAGCGTTTGCCCAAGCAAAGTGCTCTACAGGGTTTGAACACCGATCCCAATTATAGAATCAATGCATCTTTTTACTTGTGACAAAGTTCAAAGCATAAACTTTCTGACAATTCGAAGGTTACTTCTATACCTGGGAAATGCCAGAAGAGAGTTGCTTACGGAAAAACATAGTATCGGATTCCAAAAGGCACGTACAAATTATTCACGAGGAGTAAGTATCGAAGTTGTTGATCATCGTTTAATAGGAATTGCGTGTGGGGCAGATCCTTGAAACTAAGTGTATGATTTTATATTTCATGAAAAGGTCTTAACATGTGCCAAGTAACTTCAAAGAAGGATGGGTTTAACACAAACATATGTCAGACAAGCGAACAAGAAGAAAACTTCCATGAAGTCCGCTTGAGTTGTGCGGCGAAATTTTAAACACTTTGAAACCGCGTGAAGTCTCGAGAGGCGGAGTCAACTTTTGTCTCAAGTAAGTCCTACGACTAATCTCGTCTTCGTCTTCTCCGTGATAAAGGGTACCATAAAATAGGACAGCTGATTAATTAAGAGTTACAGGAATTTACTGCACGAATCAGGAAGAGTGACCCACACGAGCGCTTGAAAAGAAGTTCTGGTTAGCTCTATGAATTATTAGTTGGCGAAATGGAATCTAGCTAAGGATTGCATAACGCTGCATTGATTATGGCATGACTCATGCCTTAGTATTATTAACCTGGTGCAGATAAACAGAAGCTTCAATGCTTATCCGGACTACCAAGCATGACGCGAGTAGATGATCAATTTGACACTTTATGTACATATCATCTGAACGCATACCTTTCTTCTTTTCCTTTGCAATTTGCTTTTTGAATAAAGAATAATAAAAGGGAAAAATCTTTGTTTAGATTAATAAAGCATAAAAAGGAAAATCAAGTCAACATCGTTTTCTCCATCAATTAGATTAATCCCTAAGTATCAGAGATTTGGATCTCTGGAAGCAGTCTTTTTCACCAAAAATTAAGAACGTACGAATTAGACTTTTACTCTGTCGACGGAGACGAAAGTGCCAAATTGATATGTAAACTTAGAAGCTTCCTCCATTGTTGCTGGGTTCTTTGCATCGATTGACCGTACAGCATATTCTATTTTGGTAGGCTCTGGCTGGCTGAGAAATATTAAAAAGAGAAAAAAACAATACAAAATATTGAAAAAGGCCTACTCCCATATGGGCTTCTTTAAATTTATTTTTTCGGGCCTGAAGCCTGAGATCAGCCCATGGGCTACTTTGTTGATCCAGTTGTTAGTAACGCTAATAGAATTATGAACTAAGGCTACTATGGAGTGAGCGAAAAAGAAGATTGAAGTAAGCATAAAGTGTATTGTTCATCTTTAAGCATGACGTTTGACGAATCTGGCTAATGGATTAACACGATGCTCTTTTGATTGTCCCCCACTAAATTGTCATCTCTTGCGTTTATGGACGCTATCTTTACACCAAAACCTCGTCATCCACGAGGATTCTTTATATTTTTTATGTTTCTAATACAGAAAATTAAAAGTACCTTTTATATTAATTGACATGATCCACATTTTACTCTCACCAGAATAATTACAAGAACAAAAGCACCACCAATTCATTCATTGTCCTGCGTCACCCTCCACTAGTAATGGGTCTGGCGGAGTTCGTAACTGTACTAAAATGGTATCAAAAATAGATATAAGAAAAATAAATAAAAGTAGTAGTGAGTGGCCACAGCATATCCAACGGCCAATATTAATCAATTACCTTAATCCTACGGTTAACGGGAACTCGAAGAACCAGCGACGCCAAAACTCGGAGCCGCACGTGCCCAAAGTCTGGAAGATATTCGACAAAAGTTGTCACCTGGGGCTCACTTTAAACCTCCGTCAAATAAATTCAGACCGTTCGATGCGAAATCTTTATCTTAACTACGGTCACAATCTAACCAAACTGCACGTCCTCTTTTCTCCTCCTCGTGTCCTTCTTATATCGTATCGTTGCCATTCTTCGATGCTCACTTCTGCTTCCTTTTTTTTTTCATTTGCTCACTTCTGACTTCCCTAAGAAAAAGCCGTTTCTTTATGTTGTTCTTAATTGGTTTTCAACTTTTTAGACGATCAAACGGCGGAGATGAGCTGCAATGGGTGCAGAGTTTTGCGAAAGGGATGCAAGGAAAGATGCATACTGAGGTCGTGCCTGCACTGGATCAGCTCTCCTGAAGCTCAAGCAAACGCCACCTTGTTTCTTGCTAAATTCTTCGGTCGTAGCGATCTTATGTCGCTCATCTCCGGTGTCCCCGAACCTCAACGACCAGGTACTACGTTGGTTGACGTCTGCCTTTTGTCTGTCGGTGTGCAATTGCGTCTTTTTGAAATGCTTTAAGCTTTTTCTGTTTCTTTGTTTTTGTAGCATTGTTTCAATCACTGTTGTTTGAGGCTTGTGGGAGAACGGTGAATCCTGTGAACGGATCCGTAGGGCTGTTGTGGAGCGGGAATTGGCAAGTGTGTCAGGCGGCGGTGGAGACAGTTCTGGCAGGAGGAACTCTGCGGCCGTTGACGGGAATTGACACCGGAAGATACGCACCAAATTACGATGAATCGTCAGAAAGCTTCTCGGACATGCATGACATGTGGTCTCCGTCAAAGCCGTCGATGAGGGTCGTCGGGAAGCAGAACCAAAGTCAGGGTTTTGTTCCGAGACCTGCTTTAGACACAAAGTGGATAGCAGGTAGAAGCGGAAAGTCGCACAAACGAGGAAGAGATGCGATGTGGTTTCGGTCGGAAGAATCGGACACGACGAGCTTGGGAATCAACGGAGGCGCTAGAAAGAAACTTTTAAACCTTTTCGTTTAAAATTTTATGGAGAAAACGGCAAGGGATTAGAGGGGTTATATGCAACAAATAACAATGTAATTGTGACCCTTTTTTGATACTATAAAATGTAAGACCGGAAATTTTAGTCCGGCGAAGTTTTAGTTAATAGGTTATGAGTTCTTTTTCTTTTTGCTTAACCAGGGCAGGAGTGGAGTGTTTCTTTGGTCGAGGATGAACTGGGCATGGGACCCCCCAACGGAAGTGGATTCCACGGCATCATAACACTAAGATATGAAACAAACATGTTGGGTTTTTGGAGTTTAATGTCTATTTTTGATTAAAAATAAAATTGTATTTAATTATTAATTATTAATATAATTATTTTTATTATTGTTAATAACTAAATATTAGATAAATTTAAAAATAAATCAAATTTATGAATTAATTAAGTAAATAATTTATTTTGATATATTTTATATAATGATATAAAATATATTATACACTAAATATGTTGACTTTTATATTGTATATGCAAATTATTAATAAAAGATTTAGTATATTTTATTTAAATAAATAAAATTATTAATAAAATAATATTTTAGTATTAAAATTAATTTAGTCTAGAATTTGTATATTTTAAAGTATATTTATTAAATAATTATTGAATTAATATATTTTACTTTTTAACATAAATTTAAAGTAATTATAAAAATTATAATAAAATAAATAATTTAATCGTATTAATCATAATCCTTATTAGTAATTAAATATTTAATTGATAAGAAAAATAAAAATAAAATTGAAAGAATAAAAATAAAAATAGGAATAAAATTTAAATAAATAAAATTTTTATTAAAATTAGGGAAATAAAAACTAAACTAGGAACGGTCATATTTTAAGAAAATGAAAGAGACACAAATAAAGTAGAAATTGCTTAATAATATTATTCCTACGAAGAAAATCCGCCACGTCTTTTAGCATATGCTGTGGCGCCCACGATTACCGTCACCAAGTATCTGCCACTCGTTCTATTGGCTGTGGTGGTGATGTGAAACCGTCTCTTTGAACTGAAGACCCCGGTACGTACCCCCCGGACTGGGCGGAATACACCGGGTATATATATATATATATATTTGAATTCGAAGAAACCGGTAGGTGGGTTAAGTGAGCACATCTTTCCGAGGGTCCAATTAACATACCACCCTACAGGCAGGCCAAACAGGCACACCCTATCATTGAGGGCCTAATTAGTTCTTCACTTGCAGGTAAAACCTCAGCTGTCTCAGACTCTTACGGGAGGGACTAGCATGGAATTAAACCTGGGACCTAGCTGAAGCTAAGCTCCGCTCTCAACCATCGAGCCACACCCTTGATATATATATTGCTAATTTTTACATATTTACTCTTTTAACTTATAGTATTATTATCTTGTTACGTATGTACGTGGGTTTGCTAAAAATAGTTTCTCTGTAATATAAGAGTAAGGTTCCAAACTCTGCTCCACTGCAAACTTCAGGATATGGCGATGATAGACAGGGGAAAGAGCAAAAGTTGGAAGATACAAGGGCTTAAAATCTGATAGACGAAAAATAAAAGGACCTAATTTTATTTTGAGGCCCCCCAATTGGCCTCCTTGATTTTGTTTATATTTGGACTTTTTTTATTTATAATTTCTTATTCACTTAAAAAAAAACTATTTAACCGAAAAACTTAGATTCAGTTGATTTTAATAATTTTATTATTAAAACTGTCAAATTAATTAATTAATTTATAAATTAATTTTTATTTAAAAATTTCTTTTTAAATAAATTTTAAAATTTTGATAAATAAAAATAGTCTTTTCATTTACTTTTTTACTTTTTTAATTTTATTCAAAATTTAACGATATAATATTATTTGAACTTTTTAAAATTTAAATCTTATTAGTTTAATATTCTATCTAATTTTTAAAATATTACTAATTAAACAATCAATTATTAGTAGTTACTTATAATTAACTTTAATATTTTTATTTTATTTTTACCATTTATGATGACATTAATCATAAATAAATTATTAATAATTAAATAATTATTTACAAAATATTTCGCAAAACAAAAACGACTTTAGTGATTTTACCATGCCAAGTGGAACGGTGGAAGCTACTATTGGTATAACAAGATGCTTATATTACTATAGGCATATCATGAAACACACGTGCAAAGGGTGAAGACAATTTACCTGCATCATAAGAAAAGAATCTAAAACAAAAGGGCGGGGAGAAAAAAAAGCAAAAGATAAGGTCGATTGACATCCCAAATTTCTATTTGATGATTCTCTCACCATTTCTCAAATACATTTCAACGGACCACGTAGTGCTGTCAATATGTGAACTACCAAACCACATCGTCCTGTCAAGAATACAAACTGTAAACTGTAACCATAGATTCAAAGAAACACATCCTCTTCAACTTCATAACTTACCTTTTCTATATCATTAGGTTGAAATGGGGTCAGGCTTAGGCTTTTTGAGCCTATGGATAACCTGAAACTTAAATCAAATTTAAGATGAATAATTCGAGTTCGATTAAGTTTTAAGTAAAGTTACGTAATTTTATCAACCAATTCGTCAGCATCATTATTTTAGTCCAACTAATTCAGTTCAAATTTGAACCCAAGTATCAAACCTATACACCACGAACGCATCAATTTTCATAATAACAAAAGAAAAGAAGAGCTGGTGGCAACATATGGTCAGATGTTATAAGCCGTGCCTTCTTTTATCAAGACAAATACAAGATTGCTGTCAAAAGAGAGAAAATTTTGTGAAGAAAAAGAAATTATGTGAAGCATCACTCTCACATATTTACAAATACTTTGGCCATTCCCTGTAAGATAAAAGTATCACTCTATACAATCTAACAAACCTACACGGAATCATCATTTTCTTGGCTCGTATAAGAAAAGCCATCTTCTACCACGCTTCAGTATTTTCATGTCTCAAGTAATCATTTAGTGAATCCAATTCTTATTACCTCTGATCCTTTAGACCCAGGGAAAAAGATGTTTTCTGTTGACGTTAGCATTAGCGATTTCAATCAATGGGTATCATCAGCTTTACACTTTAGGTACACGATTTTGTTGCAAAATATGTGTTTGCAGGCTGCAATCCTTTACCTGCACAAAATAATGAAATTTTCAGATACGTTCATAAACAGAAAATTGGGTTATTTGTTGTCCTAAGAATAATACAAGTCCTGGGAACAAAAACAGAACTACAAATTGTAACCGCAAGTAAGCAGAACGCAAGGTTACCTGCAAGGCTGCCACTACTGACAAGAGATCTTTGCACTGACCAAGCAAGGCACGCTCCTTTGAAGTCACATTTGCGAGCTCAGCGACCATGGAATTAACTTCTCCTATCTATCAATGGCAGATGATATTAGCTGTAAAGAATAGTAATGAAAATACCCTTGATTATTCGTGGTGGGAATGATAAAGAAGAACCGAACCTAATGTTAAAATGGGTAACTGAAAGCAAAAAACGAGAAACCACCCATTAACCAAAAAGTGAAAAGGGAAAATAGCAACAAGAAAGAGGAAACTTCACATAAAGAGAAGCAGTGACTTTAACTAATGCACATTCGTGGAAGAGGAAATTTCTGATCAAATAATGGAGAAGTGAAGTAACTTATAAACTTGGGAAAAAAAAGAAAAGAAATGCAAGGTAATAACTTTAAAACGATAAGATTTGAAGCCTGAATCTAAATGGGATATGCCACGCCTGAAAATATGCAACACCCAAATGACTAGTCTTCCACACCAATTGGAATTCCACACTAATTGGAATAATCTGACTTGGTTGAATAATGGACCTTGTTAAGTCAAGTGATGAGAGTACGCAGAAACTTTTTACACCTAGTTAACAGTATTATAATACAGAAGCTTTTCAGAAATCAGAGCCAAATGTATGCAAAGTGTCACCTCAGCTCTACTGGTCCCTTATTACAATCAGTAAACAAACGTTTATTTGCTACACCACAACTTATATTAACCTATCAGCACAATGGGAAATAATGTATCTTTGAAACTGAAAATTTCCCAACACTATCCTACTACTGTGTTGGACCATTCAGAGAGGGGGAAAGAACAATGACCAGTTGAAAACAACTTAAAAGAATAGGGGCAGAGAAAGCACCTTAATTGACAAGAAGTGTATTGAAGAAGCCATTGCTTGCATCACATCAACTGCTGAACAAATAGCATCTTTTATATTGTGAACATCAGCCTGTAGAAGTAAAGAAGTAAAATAAAAATCATCAGGCCCACTTTAAACCGTTGAGTTTGCCACGACAAATAAAAAAAAAGGAAAATTGACACAAACCCTTGCACCACAGACAACAGGTAATCGGAGAGTGCTAGCACGTAAAGCTTCAGTAGCCCCTGATAAGGAACGAGAATAATCCTGGTCCATGAGCTCCAATTCTTCTAAATATGTCATCTTCAATAAGCAAATACAGTAAGTGATATTTAGCAGTCATGGAGATAACGGCAAAAAGGTGAGAAAAATCTATTCAGGAATAAGCACACACTCGTGTAAAGTTAAATGCAACAGAGTTAAACTAGCTCCTAAAAAAATAGAACAAGAAAGGATGCCTTAAGAAACAAAGGGATAAGTTTAAGAGAATGAAATTTCTCAAACACAATTCAATTCAACACTGAAACAAAAACAAAATGCAGCCGCATATCTTACTTGTCCCTTAAGGATGGATGTTAACTTCAAATTTTGCCTCAACCATTGCAACTCCATTTGCTTTGTTCTAACAGATTCTCGCAATTTTGAGATTGTTACATGTGCACCATACATGCTTTTCTGATACATAACACAAAAATATTAGAACAGAAGTTTCAATCACATATTTGACAGGCTAAATTAACAATAACAAATTAGTAACATATTAACCAAGATGCCAATAACACAAAAATATTAGAACAGAAGTTTCAATCACATATTTAACAGGCTAAATTAACAATAACAAATTAGTAACATATTAACCAAGATGCCAAATAAGTGATTAGTAAAGATTGCTTTATAAAGAAGAAAAGTATACTCGGATGTTCCAAGACTAAAATTTTCAAATTCCTATCCAATTCCCCCAAACCCCAACCCTGTTTGTCATAAAACCTAAAACACTGAGCACAAGCTGCATTCCACAATAAAAACTGACAGTTCGAAAGTTTCAAACAATTTGATACCACAAGTCCCGACGCACAGCCTCAACTTCTCCTCTTAGAGCAGCATAGAGGAGTTGAACTGACAGCGTGGAGGCAAGGACACTCAACCTCTTAGTTCTGATCCGATTGGCATCATCCTAGGTCTCATATGAATTGGCAGCATAATCACCATACTACTTCTCCAGCATCACTTACTCAAGCATACAACTATCTACTACATAAAAGGTTCATCTGCCTTGCCAAATGTCCACTTGAACAAGGCAAATACTGTGGGATGAGAGAATAATGGGCAAATATTTTTAATCAGCAAGGACACACAGTATTACTCCACCTTGCCCATTAACTAATTGAGCCAGTACTAGTCAAACAAATGAGTTGATCCTTCAACTCCAGAGCAACATATGTTGAGCTTTCTGACCTATCGATTCTTCAGCATTTCCAACCTGAGTCTTCAATCTTAAGATTTTCCAAGATGTCCAAAATGCACCTCAATTTACGGCACAAATTTCCCTAGGACCACAACGTTCTTGCTTGTCCATAATTCAACTAGGAAATCTATAGTCCAAAATTTTAATTATATCATTAATAGTCAGAGTGAAAGTGTCATATGAACAACTAGCAAACATATACATATGCCAGAGAGAGACAAATAAATCAAAAGGATAATAATATTGATGAAAACAACTCCAATACAGTAGAACCATCACAATATCAATCTCAGTAGGACAGTAGCCATACCTCTGCAGTCAGTCCTTGAGCATATAGAGAAGCATCAGCTCTAGCATTGATAAACCGCCATTGCAACAACCGATTATACAAGATCCTCAACAAGTGCACCTCAACAATCCGATTCTCCCCAATCTTCCCTCTCCTAATATCCGCAGCAAAACTCAAAATTGATGGTGTACTATTCAAATTACTCAAGTTAGCACCAACCACAGCTCCCACCGCATTCCTCATCCTTGAAGGACTCATGGCCCTCATCACAGACATTGCAGGCGTACTGACCTTACTCGGCGACGCAGTACGCATAGCTCCACCACGAATAGGAGACAACTGCCCCCTGCTATTGACAATTCCCTTCGGCGAAGATACTGGACTATCAATTCCAGTTCTCTTCGGTGGTATAACTCTAGGTGCAGCAGGTCCTTTCAGTCCAGTATTCTTAACCGGCGATCCAGCTTCAGTCTGCCGCCGGATTTTTTTGCTATTCTGTTGGAAGAACCTCGCCGCAATAATAGTTCCTCTCAATTCACGCTGTGCTTGACCACCAACACCACCACTGCTACTGCTACTCTCTGTAGTACTTCCAGAAGATACGCTCTCTGTATCCGAAGCTGTAGACCCACATTGTACATTGGATCCGTTAACACCAACTGGCTTCTTCGTATTAGAATCAGAGCTCAATCTGCTCTCAATTGAGGACCTATAATCAAGCATAGCGTCCTGCAATGATCTAACAACACTGGTACTCACTTCAGATCCAATTAATCTCTTCTTATCATCAGTAAAATCCACACTCCGACTCATCGAATCCGCTTGCCGCAGCCTGCCAGGCCATCGCTGCTGCTCCGCCGGCCTCAAATTCTCCGCCTGATCGGCTCCACCTCCGATCGCCGGCGTCGTCGTTTTTCTCCTCTCCGGCGTAGCCTTTCTCAAACTAACATTTGACGGAGCTGGCTTCGCTTTACTCACTTGAAGCGAGAAAGACTCTCCTTGAAACGACACCGACAAACTTCTCGTGGAGGTAACCAACAACTTGTTAGCATTCGACAGTTGGGAGCTATTACCATTCACAGTCTTCAAATCGTACGAGTTACAACGCGGCGTCGATGGTCGCCTCCTTTCCAGTGATAGAGACCGTTTGACGGTGGAGGGAGTGGCGAGAGACGAATTCGTCGTGGCCGTTGTTCTCGAAATAAACGGCGAGGGGCATCGTTTGGAGGCTGAAGAAGTAGAAGAAGAAGATGATGACGAATAGGACATGTAGCGAGAAGTGACTTCCCGGGATGTTGTCCGGCGAGGAGCATTGTCCTGGTCGGACGGCAACAGAGGCCGTCGCGTAAGGTTTTGATTTGACGTGGTTTTGGTGTTCAACGGGGTGGACACAGCAGCTACCATTATGGAAACAGAAGCTCAGAAATGAAATTCATCTCTCGCTCTGCTAAAACCCTAACTCCACTCTCGCAAGAGCAGCAACAACAACTTCGATTTATATAAGAGAAGGAGCAGATATCTGCAACTAGTGAGGGAGAGAGATTGACGGCGAAAAATGACCGTTACGGGGTTACCGGCGAAAGGGGGTCTTTGACGAGGGGGAGGAAGTTGTTTAAGGCGTAACTTTGGTGCATAACTGTCGTACTAGGAGAGAGCCACCTTGTATACGGGCGATTAGTTAATTATTAATTGAATTTCAATTTTAATCTAAATTGCAAAAGTTTTGGAGGAGAGGAGGTCAGGTGTGAGGGTATATTCGGGAAATTGTGGACACGTGGGGGGGAATAAGTGGGTTTTAATTCCACGTTATTTAAGAAATAGCATGAAAAGGAGGACCGAGACCGAGTAATGGCAGTCCAATGCTTCGGTTACGTGAATGAATCTTCTTCGGAAAGACGTTATGCCAACGGAACTGGAATTTTATTTATTAATAATAAATCTATTTTCTTTGATTTTTCCTGCCAAAAACACAACATAAATACAAAAGGACTGTAAGAAAAGGAACATTTGCTGCTCTGCTCATTGATTGCCCTTTTCAACTTAGTTCTTGCTGAGACGATGATGTTGATGTGATTTACCACTAATCAGTAGTACTAACCCAAAAGCCTAACTTTCAAGCTCTTCTAAATCTTCCTTTGAGTTTTCGTAACTCAACAACTAATCTTTAAGTTAATCCCAAGTCTTCTTTAGGTTATTTTTTATCTCCCGAGTGTGGTATGAAACTTGGACCTAATCTTATCCGCCTGTGTTACCATCATCATCGTTGACCAATCAGCTTGATGATAATTAAAAATTAATTTAGGCAAACAATATGCAAATTTTGCCTACATTGACATGCCTCATCTTACTCCAACCACCGCATTGAAAAGGGGAAGATAAGTTGGTGGCTTAAAGCTAAGAACTTTGATGGCCTAGTCATGTTGTTGCCTCTCTGGATTTGCACAGTACACACAATTGGGTAAACAACCATCCTCCTCAACTTTCGTATCACATTCTAAGCACTTACAGTAGTAGTGCACAATGACCTCTCAAAGCTGACTGTTGAGAATACAGTGTAATACTCTTCCCTGCAACTCCACAAACATTCCTTTCGACTGGTCACATAAATATGCAATGTTTCTGGTTTTAATCACACCATCTTTTTTGTTTGTAAGCTCCCCAGGTTCCTATGATCTGGTTTCGAGTGTTGTCTGAGATATAATACCATTAACAGAAAGTCTATCTAGTGAATTGGATGCTTATGATCGATCAATGGACAATAACACGAATGCTTGCGTGCGAGACCAATGCTTTACACAGGACCACTTGAGACAAAGCTAGTTCCTTCTTTAGCACTCAAATAGAAAAAGATCAGTGTTCTTTTCTTTCCTGTTACTATCCGCAAGAATGGCATGTTATCGTTCTTTTGATGGGAAACGAATTAACATCTTACTTAGATGAAGATTAAGGATTAGACAAATGGTAGATATGTGAAGAAGCTGCCTTCGAAACACGATCAATTCAAGCGATCAGATCACTAGGAATAAAATACATTTGAAGGGTATGATTACGTGACCAAATGGGTGAGTGAGACTACAGATAACCTGAGTCCATCTCAATAAGAACTGTTTTATTGGGCAGTAATCAACTAATTAAGACCACGTAACCAAAAGACACCTCTTTCTAGGATGCTTCGTCCCATAATGGGGCTTTAACTTAATTCTTACACTTACCTTTTGCTTTTACATGGGTTGTCAGTCACTCTCGAGGTCCCATGCTTACTCCTCCATGTTCTACAGGAAAAGATGCACAAAGTTGAACTATTTTGCTAATGGTTTGGACTTTAAGCACGATATAGTAATATATGTGTAACAGCTTCCGCAGTTGGTGAATGGCTAGATGCTCTTGGTTGGAAATGCTTGAGGAAGAGAACGAAATAGAGAATCCACAACATATTTTATATATCTAATTTCTTGAATCTTGCTTATTGATTCACGTCTTGTCGGGGTAATTTCATTGATACTGCAAGCTTTGAAGAACAGACAAAAATGGTATATTATAATCGGTTAATTTACAAGTTACCGTCTCTCTAGCCAATAGGTGTTAATTTTGGTAAAGATTTGACGTTGGATCTATTTTGAAGACACGTAAAGAGAGAACAGTCGGTATATGATTAGGTAGCATTAGACTAGAGACAAATTAGTGAATGACTTTAACCTCGAATGTTAAACTTTGACATCCCAAATAATCCTATACCTAATAAAGTTTCAAGGAGACTTCAAGTTTATTTATCAAATTTCGGTGCCAAGAGTGATGCCAGATGGCCAACATCGAAGCATGTAACTTTCAGATGTCATTATCCCCAGCCCGCTGTCTCCTCTTTTACTCCAAATGCCATGACCAGGTACGCAGTGGAGCACAATCTCAGTGGATGCGATACAGCCTCAGACATAGTGCATAAAAATAGTCGAATAGTTGACTGCAAACTCCATCTGGGTCCAAGCTGACATCTGCTAATGATCATATAGGCTAATTTGTAAGCAGAGACCGATGACATTAAGTCACATCTTTATCGGGTAATGATCATGATTAGGGAATTGGAAAGTACAATTCGTCTTTTTAAGTAACTAAAACCTTAATTTAGTAATCTTTTCTATACTTGAGTGCCTGCCATGCATAGCTAGCCAGCCCACGTTAAAAGTTAAGAGCACATGATTTGCTATATCTTTTCCAGCTTGGTCCCATTCCTTTGATCTTACTTTCGACCCAGAAGGAAAAGGAAGGGAGCGACAGTGGGGACTAAAAGATGGCTTCCGTTCCCCTTTTCCAATTCTTATATGGCAGAAAAGAGAGAGAACTAGTGATAAAAAGAAGGGAAGAGATAGCGCAAAAAAATGCGTTAATCAATGGGAGACAGTGAAGTGAGCTTCCAGAACAAGGCAGGCAGATGCACGTTTGTAGGTTCTGGTTTGATGAGGTTGGTGAACTTTCCTTTATTGTTTATAAGTTGTGCTTTCGGGCTTGGTCCTGTGTTTGGTCATCCGTATTGAACCATAAATACGATGGAAATCTAATAAAATTAAGTTGGAAAACAAATTATACCTCCATGATGAAAACAAAGTATTCATCCATGACACGTACTTAGAAAAGAACAGAAATCGAACGAATGGTGTCTCAGATGCAATAAAATTAGACAAGACACGAGAGGCAACCAGAATTTATGCTGAATCTAAATAATGACAAAACGACACCTTTCTATTTCATCCGATGCTAAAAACAAAGCTTTCTGTGGAGTTAGTTACACTAATCTGGTCGGTTATCTAAGCAACTGCCAACTACAACTAGACTTGGGAAAATGACTATCATCCAATCCAACCTTAAATCAACTCAATTTAACATAATTTCATTTGATAAGATTTGATCTAATAGAAATATATTTCAAAATTAAGCTTAAGTATAAGTTTTTTTTTTCAAGTTTCAAGCAAATTCAAGCCCATCGAAATGACCCATTGCCATGCTTAACTACTACCTTCTTGAAGAATGACAATGAATCAATGATGCGGAGAATAAAAAGCAGAAAACTTTCTATTGAAGGATCGCAACGTGCAACTGAAATAAAAATTGCAATCACATATTTATCTATTGTGGCAAAGAATCATATTTATAATTAGAACAGGTAGAATAAATACTTGAAAAATGACGATTATTTGATACAGAACTTCGAAACTAAGAAATCTCTATGTGCTTCACACCTAAAAATATATTCTGATTTCAATATTTCATATGATTATGGATAAATTTGAAGAACCTTTTCTTCAAAAATAGAGAAAACAAAGTTTCAAGCTTTCTCTCGTTTATTTTTCCAGTACAGCAATGAAGAAAAATGAAATATCAATTATCACTCTACTCTTTGTTTTTCAAGCACATCAAGAAAAACGAAAAACGTTGAAAAAGAGTATCACAATTTCTCTTCTTCACTTTGTTTCTTATCTGTATCTCACCGCACATAAAACGCAAAAGAACCATTCTCACTTTTTCTCTTCACTGTTATTCACACACTGCGTTTTACGAAAGACAAACTGGAAAAACATGATAAGAGTTTCTCTTCTCTTTTTGTTTGTAGTAACGTCCACACACAAAAAACCGAAAACCAAGAGACCTTCAAGTTTTTACTTACGGTTTTCTATATGCATAAAATACTCAACGTTCATGTGCATAAAGGAAACGTTATTCACTCATTTGTAACCATTACAATGTTTATTGTTTTGGTTAATGATAAAACCAAAACAATAACCAACATGACGGTTTTTTAATTAAATAATTATTATTATTTATAAAAATGAAATAAAATAAAACTATTTTATTTTATTCACTTATTTTATACAAGAGAAATTTCAATATTAATTATATTTTCTGTGCTAGCAAAAAATATAATAATATGCTATATAGATTACTTAATAAATTATCTCATAATAAATTAAATAATCATAAACGAGAATATTACACTCGTAAGTGTGCGACCATATAGTTTATCACTAAACCGATAGTAATTAATCTAATTAATTACTAATCAAGGTTAGCGTCTAGCAACACTTCTCAACGACCGGATAGTGTGAGGTAATAACTTTACAAAGATGAAACCTGAGTAAGGATAATATATAATTACCTTCCATCATTACAACTCCGGATTATCCTAAGGTATGGTTTAACTGTCAAACCTTATTAGATAACCAA
>JAOSBP010000002.1:3238508-3261083 GCA_027563825.1 Erythroxylum mucronatum | reverse complement strand
TTGAAGAGAGTGAAGGTTTAAAAGGTAGGGTATGTTTAGCTGAAAATGATTAAGGTAGTGGAGCCAAACTAATTTTGCACAATCAAAGTCATCTTTGACAATAAAGTTTGATGCTTCATATTTTAATACAACATCGTAGGTAACTTTAACGCATCTTATGATCCTTTTTACAACATTCCAATGCTTTCTATCATAGATGCATATGGTACTTATGATATCTCCTTACTCTTTTCTTAATTAATAAGGGTCATATTAGATGATAACTTAAAATTAACAAGAAGAAGGGTATATATTGTCTTAATAGTTTTGCATATTGAAACATTGTAAAACCTTATTTAGATAACTTTTTGGAGAATACCAAATATTTTTGTTATTTTTATTTCATTGAATTTGATGGTCCTAATTCTTTCATCTTAAATTCCTTAGCCAACAGTGCCTTTAATTCTTTAATACGATCTTCATTAAGGCCTATAACTAATATGTCTTCTATATTTAATAACAAGAAAATAAAATCATTATGACCATATCTCTTAAAATATGCACAATAATCTGTATTAGGTATATTATACCAAATCTCAAAATGGAGGAATCAAATCTTTTATACCATCACCTTGATTCCTGTTTAATACTAGATAGAGATTTGTTCAACCTCCAAATCAGGTTATCCTTTTTTTTCCTTCAAAACTTGTTGCTTAGAGAATATAAATTTCCTCTTCAAGATTCTTTATGAAGAATAGCAATTTTCACTTTTAGCTACTTTAGATGTACCTCAAATACAATAAACATTAACGAGACTATTTTGATTGTAGTAAGTCGAGCCATAGGAAAAAATGGTTCATTAAGGCCAACTTTCTTCTTTTTAGGCATATCCTTTTACCCCCAATCTTGCACGATATCTCCACTTGATTATCACCATTTTACGTGATCTTAAAGAATTATTTATTACTAATTATCTTCCTTCCTTGCAGTAATCATATAAGTTCCCAAGTTCTATTTTTATGAAGAGCTTTAATTTCTTCATGCATTATAGCCATCCATTGAGAGATATTTATATTATTAAGTGCTTCTTAGAGGGTTAACAACTCTCTATCCTCTATTAAAGGATAGTAAACCATATTATCCTTTATTATATAATTTGAGTGCTAGTTTTATGGTCTTTTCATGTGATCTGATCAATGAACTAATAAAGCTTAAAAGTTAATTTGTCTTTCAAAGTCTTATTGTAATGCCACTCTAAAAGTATTATCTTATTGAAATTTCTTTTCCATTTGTACCATAATCTTTAAACTTCTTGTGAAGTCTTGTTGTCTTCTTCTTCTATTTGTAATGTCTCTTCTACCAAGGTGATGTCCTTGATGACTTTTACTTTACAAGAAATGAGATCTTACAAGCAATATCCTTTCACTATGGTATTATATCTTAAAATACTCATTTAACCTTATGATCTCTTTATTCTTATACATCATTTATACATGACTTCTAAATACAAAGAGGTTAGAATAATCACTGGCTTCTCAGTCTATATATCTGTTGCTATTTTTATCTCAATTATAGTTGAAATTCGATTCACAATATAATAAATGATATTGACTGCCTTTGCCTAAAAGACCTTATCTAGACTTTTAGCTTTTAACATTGCTTGTACTTTCTAACAAAGTCCTATTCATCTACTTTACTAATTTTCTTTTGTTAAAGAGAATATGTAGCAATAAATTTTCTTTTGATGCTTTCTTATCTATATAAAGCATCAAAATTATTTCTACTATATTTTTCTCCATTATTTTTCCTTAAAACACTTAGTCTTTTTTTCATAATCAAATTTAAATTATGCTTTAAAAACTAAGATTGAGAATATATATGCTTTCTTTTTTTTATAAGTTACACCAAACACTTGCTAGAAAATGAAAGAGGCATCCTACTTTTCTCCTCCCATGATGGAAATAGTTCTTGTCACATATCAGAGTGAATTAATTTAGGAATAACCTTATTTATTATATTTGATGTGCTAAAATTTTGTTCAGTGTTAATACTTGTAACATAATGCTTAAAAAGGTTAGTGATACCTTTATGAGTCTAGGAAGTAACTTTCTTTTAACATGGATCTTCACTTAATTCCTTTTTTAGATATATGTCCAAGCTTTTTAATACCATAATATTGAAAATCTTTCACTTAGACAAATTAAAACGACTGATGATTATACTTCTAGTAATTTTTTGTCCTTTAACTTATACAAGTTTGCACTTATCTTTTCTCCTTTCACAAATATAAGAAAACCTTGAATTATCTTTATAATCTTATTGGTAATCTCTATTTTTCACCCATGAGTATATAGTCTTTATACTTTCAATTATTGTTACTACTTTATAATATAGAGCATTCCTATCATCCGATGTAAAATTTCCATAATTATTTGATTTTTTTCTTGTTTAAATTCCAACAATCATTTTTTAAATGACTTTTCTTACTATAGTTATAGAGTTTTAAATCATTCTTACTTATTTATTTTGATCCACTATGACTTTGGCTCCCATTTGAAATACATTCCATTGATTTCACTCTTGTCACTATTAAGGCCTTAACTTATTATGAATTAAATTGCTTGTCTTCCTTGTTCTTACTTCAACTTTCTCCCTCTAAAATCATGGGCATCATCATTAAATACTAGGTAGTTTATAAGAAAATTAATGGTTATGATGATGATGAATTAATCATAAAAATCAAGTAGGCTTTGAAGTAATAGTTTGACTAACATAATAGACTAGTCAAATTATTAACGTGCTCAGTCACCAAAGTAGAGTTTGACATCCAAAGATTATAATGAAGGATTACACCTCCAATAAATCAATCAAAGGATGTGCTATCAAAATAGAATTCTTTAAGGCCTTTGACAACATTAATTAGAGTTTTATCACTAGCAGCCTGGAATGGTTTGTATCCCTCCTAGATTCATCTCTTGGAGAGTGTATCTCAACACCTTCCTACAGTGTGCTTTTAAATGCATCCTTATCTAAGCCTTCTAAAGGTGCTAACGGCATAAGGCTAGGTGATCTTTTATTACCATACTTGTTTCCAATTGTTGTGGAGATTTTGAACAAAATCATTATATTTAACACTTTGGGGATCTAGATTTCTCTTATCATAAAAAAGGTGAGGTACTGTAACTTACTCTTCTCAGTTTTGCTGATGATCTAATGATTTTTCGTGTTGCAAATCATGATTTATTATCAATTTTGCCTAAAAATCTCTTATACTTTTGTAGAATTTCTAGATTGAAAGTCAATCACCTAAAAACAGGATGTACTACTCTTGGGATATCTCTAATTTTTAAAGTTTGAAGGATATTTTTGGATTGGATATCCATAATCTTGCCTTCAAGTATTGGCTGAATAGATTTCTTTCTCAAGTAGGGAGGGTTCAATTAATTATTTCAATTTTTAATAACATGTACTTCCATTAGAGCTCACACTTAGTTCTTCCAAAGAAAATCATTTAAGGAGATTGAAAGATGTATAAAGAACTTTTTTTAGCCTAGAAAAGCAGACAATTCCAAGGAAAATAAGATAAAATAGGAACACCTTTGCTAAAGAAAGCAAGAAGGAGGATTGGAGATTGTTTCTTTTTAGTTGATTCAAACCAAAATAATAGCCGAGAGGATTTGGAAGCTTCTTAATGATAATGAGGCTTTATGGAATAAATGGATAAATGTCTACTACTTGAGTAAATCCAATTTCTAGCATTTGGAAGAGAGACCGAGCATTCATGGCCTTTCATCAACATTCTAAAGCATAGATGCATAAGCTACTCACTTATCAAAATGAAGATTGGTAATGGTGAAGATTCTTGGATTTAGTTTGATAACTAGTCACATATAGTCCTTTGATTAAGAGGGATGAGTTGTACAATTCATTAGGTAGATGGACAATCAATACCAAGGTCTCTCATATCATTGTTAACAATGAGTGGAACATCATCAGGAAGGCAGTTGACAGATTTCAAAATATTATCCCTAGTTACATGCTTAATTCTTAAATCAAGGATAGACTAATCTGATCTACTAGTAGTAGTGGAGATTTATCCAACTCTTCTTGCACGAAAGCTATGAGACCTCTTCATTTGAGTGTTCCTTGGTACAATATAGTAAGGAATGGATCACTCATGCCTAAGGCTCCCATTATAACATGGTTGGCAGCTAGAGGAAGTTTGAAGACTAAGGATAAAGTGAAAAGAAGTAATGATCAGATATGTGTTTTATTTAACACTCTATCTGAAACTTCCAACCATCTATTCTTCAAGTGTAGGTTCTCCTCTACTGTTTGGGCAAGGATGCAGTAAAAAATTAGTTTACCTTGTTAATTAGTGGGAAAACATTTTGGTGTGGGCTAAAAATATCTATAAAACGATTGGTAAAGATAAGAAAAGCTTAATTCTAGTTATAACTTATTCAATATTGTCTTTAGGGCACAATCTAACAGTACCGTACATGCATAAGTCGAGTTACACCATGTACAAGTCGACTTATCGATACCGAGCATGTGTAAGTCGAGTTATAGGAGTGTACAAAGCGACGTACACTTACAAATATACTCGATATGGTTTGAAAGAAGCCAAATAATATTCAGGTATGTTCACTTAAATAAATATACTATTAAAAAAACACTTGTTGTTGGATCAGAAAGATAATGATGGGTAACCATGTTACTAATAACCTCAGCTTTTCCATGAAACATAATTGGGGTTTGTTGTAGTCTTGTTTTGACTAATTTGTTTTATGCTTTAGCTTTACTATAGGGTTTGGATATCTAATCTCATAGTTTCTCATTTTCTTGTATCTATAAACTTGTAACTACCTGACCGCCTTTTTTGGTATTATCAATGATACTTATTGATTTACTTTTCAAAAAAATTTATTATAAAGTGGCTTGATCTTAAACAATTTGGTAAGATGGTCTCATATCTCTTTTGCTATTTTCTTATCCTTTGTGCTTAACAAAAATTTATAAATTAAAGCTAGAAGATTTGTAATAGAATTTTGCATCCATTTCATTCCATTTGACATTATCCATAAATTCTATAAGCCTTTCACTAATGGTTATATATATATATATATGAGCAGACATATATATATATGTCTGATCATCCAATTTGCTCCAATAGATAGGCATGTTTTTGTAGTCAAAGCAACTTTGTCACTTTTATGTACCCATCGGACAGTAGCCCTTTTAGGACATGAAAATGATACAATTTCTTGGACTATAAAAGCATGATTTTGCATCACCTTGAAGTGTGATTGGAAAGTAAAATGAAACAAGAAAATCAATTAAAGAAATAATAAAGAAAAATTATGTTTTGAACCAATATTTTGTCTTATTTTCTAATACCAGTCGAAATTATATATTATGTCAATCAAATATTTAAAGTTTCTATTTGTTGAAAACAAAAACAATTTACCATTAATCTTA
The DNA here is from genome assembly GCA_027563825.1 of Erythroxylum mucronatum. Classification (NCBI taxonomy): domain Eukaryota; kingdom Viridiplantae; phylum Streptophyta; class Magnoliopsida; order Malpighiales; family Erythroxylaceae; genus Erythroxylum; species Erythroxylum mucronatum. The sequence continues at coordinate 3,255,623 of JAOSBP010000002.1, read as the reverse complement.
TCGTTAATGTTACTAATATAGAACGCCATATTATCAAACCTCATTCCCATTACGTATGTGGATTATAGTATATTAAAAATAAAATAAAATACAAATATTTTAAAGTTAATTATTATATTAAAATATCGATAAAAAGACAAACAAGAATTTTAAGATGAGATTAAACTTACCCAAATTCTTAGTTGACACGTTCCAAATCTTTTTGAAAGCTAAGGCATGTTAGAGTTTCATGTCTTTTACCAAAAGAAAAAGCACAAATCTAATAATATACTAAGAAGACATATGATCATAAGTACAAGAAAATAAGCTACAATAGAACAATCATCAGCTAGCTATGCTTAAATAAAAATTCTAATTTTTCTAACATGCCAAAGAACGGACCTAAGCATGTGATCTCTTTATAAACTTAAGTATGCTTTCATTACGTGAAAAATGTAAAAATATTTCAAACTCTCCTATTTGATATGCCAATGTAAGTTTATTGAAAATTACTTTGGCCAATCAAATAATTACAAAAATTGATCTCTAAATAGTTAAAGGTCTATCAGTTTCTACATTAATTTTTAGTTTTCTATTTTTAGTTTCAAATTCGATAAAACCCTATTTATTTGAGTTTTTAGTTTTAGTTTCTTCCAGTTTTTATAGCTTAAGAAAGCCACAAAATTTGTTTTTTTTGTCATGATTAGATTTACTATAAACTAAATAAAATATTTTCCTAAATATAATTTTAAAAATCTTAAAATAAATAAATTTTAATTTAATTTGTTTTATTTAATTAAAATAAATATTAGTTTATAAATAAACCTTTTCTTATTAAATTATTTATTTTTAATAAAATGTACTAATTTTTAAAATATTTATCAGTAATATTATATAAGATACTATCAGACTTCCCTATACTCTGCTTCATTGCGGGACTTTAGACTAGGTGATGATGATGATTATATAAGATACTAAAATAAAAAATTTACTTAATTAGTGTATAGATTAATTTAACTCTAATATTTAACTATTATCAATAATAAAAATATAATTATATCATCATTAACAACTAAAAAAAGGTCAACTTATAGATATTTTGCTTCTCTATTTGACTTTATCTTAAAAAGAATCTGGAGCTGAAAGAATATAACTCTCTCATATGCAAGTAAATGCCAACTTATTATATCTATAATCAATAATATGCATGTTTATTGGTGCTCACATTGTTCTTGCCTCTTACCCTCATCAATGCTATTGAAAAACTATTTAAGAAGTTTACGTGGAGTGGCCTAACTACTTCCAAAGTAATTGCCAAGAGTAACTTGAAAGATATTTTTCTAGATAAAGATCAAGTGGGCCTTGGGATAAAAAAGAATCACAAATAGGGTTCTTATGACTAAAAGTTCATGGAGATTGCTTAATGATCATGAGAACTTATAGGTAAAATGGATGCATGATGAATATTTAAAGGGCTTCACCTTTTAGAGTATGAAAACTAAGGCTGGTACCTCAAGGACAATTAATCAAATGTTAGCTTAGAGAATTTTTAGAACTTCTAGCTTCTGGTTTGATAATTAGTGTAATATGGGTCCATTTTACCTGCTCCATTCTTACACTTCACTACATTTTACCATTCCTTCTAAGGTCATAGTGAAGTTAAAGTACCATCTAAGAAGTTAAAGTACCATGATTGCTTGATACTGTTGCAGAGATAAAAACTAAGATTTATGCTTGGCCGAATAGATTTCTTTCTCAGGCAGGGAGAGTTCAATTAATTATTTCAATTTTTAATAACCTGCACTTCCATTGGAGCTCACACTTGGTTCTTCCAAAGAAAATCATTAAGGAGATTGAAAGATGTATGAAGAACTTTTTTTGGCCTAGAAAAGCAGACAATTCCAAAGAAAATAAGATGAAATGGGAACACCTTTGTTAGAGAAAGCAAGAAGGAGGATTGGGGATGGTTTATTTTTAGTTGATTCAAACCAAAATAATAGCCAAGAGGATTTGGAAGCTTCTTAATGATAAAGAGGCCACTTTATGGAATAAAAGGATAAATGTCTACTACTTGAGTAAATCCAATTTCTAGCATTTGGAAGAGAAGACTGAGCATTCTTTCATCAACATTCTAAAGCATGGATGCATAAGCTACTCACTTATCAAAATGAAGACTGGTAATGGTGAAGATTCTTGGATTTGGTTTGATAACTAGTCACATATAGTCCTTTGATTAAGAGGGATGAGTTGTACAATTCATTAAGTAGATGGACAATCAATACCAAGGTCTCTCATATCATTGCCTAACAATGAGTGGAAGATCATCAGGAGGAGAGTTGACAGATTTCAGAATATTATCCCTAGTTACATGCTTAATTCTTAAATCAAGGATAGACTAATTTCTGCTAGCAGTAGTGGAGATTTATCCAACTCTTCTTGCATGAAAGCTATGAGACCTCTTCATTTGAGTATTCCTTGGTACAATATAGTAAGGAATGGATCACTCGTGCCTAAGGCTCCCTTTATAACATGGTTGGCTGTTAGAGGAAGTTTGAAGACTAAGGATAAAGTGAAAAGAGATAATGAATGTGTGTTTTATTTAACCCTCTGCCTGAAACTTCCAGCTATGTATTCTTCAGGTGCAGGTTCTCCTCCACTGTTTGGGCAAGGATGCAGTAAAAAATGAATTTAGTTTACCTTGTTAATTAGTGGGAAAACACTTTGGTGTGGGCTAAAAATATCTATAAAACGATTGGTAAGGATAAAAAATGCTTAATTCTAGTTATAACTTATTCAATCTACTCGATATGGTTTGAAAGAAGCCAAAGAATATTCAGGTATGTTCACTTAAATAAATATGCTATTAAAAAAGGACTTATTGTTGGATCAGAAAGATAATAATGGGTAACAATGTTACTAATAGCATTTTCTGGTATTATTATCTTTCGAGAATGCCCCTTCCTTGAATGCCCCTTCTCGAAAACTATTTGGGACCAATGCCTCACCCACTACCATTTGCCCATCCTTAACCAGCCTAAACTCTCCACAATCCTCTCTTGGTATAGCACAGCTCATAGTACCGGACATTCAGCCTTACCTTATTTCCCTCTCATTCTATCCACGACTGTGTACCTCATCTGGACAGAGCGTAATGCTCGAACATTCAAAAATGAAGCCATGGAAGTGGAGCGGGTATATCTCGGAGTTCTCTCCCACATTAGGGAGCATCTTAGCCTTTTCAGTGAGGTGAGGTAACTATTCTTTATTATTGTTTTTCACTAACTTGCAGGTTGGGTTCCTACTTTATCCGCGGACCAATTGGAAAATCAACTCAGTATCTTCCCCAGGGCGCTGATCGTTGTACCATCATAAGTTCCTTCTGTCTCATTCGAGTATGACTTTCAACAAGCCCCCCCTCATCATTGGGAGGTCACAGTGGTTTGAGATAGCTAGTTTCTTCGTCCCATATATTCCTCTCTGGTTTGAGTTTGCCTGCCGTTGATTAGGCATTGTTAAGCGTAGGCTTAAGTTAGGAGTGAGGCTTGTTGCTTTGATCCTGTTTATGTTTGTAGCTCCTGGATTAGACCTTTTTGTACATATTTGGCTTACTAATTAATTTTTCTGAATTACCAAAAAAAAAAAAACAATGTTACTAATAGCCTCAGCATTCCCATGAAACATAATTGGGTCCGTTGTAATCTTGTTTTGTTTTGACTAATTTGTTTTACAATTTAGCGTATAATCACTAACCTATAAACTTAATTGTCCTCGAACGAAGAGGCTGACACTGCTTAGTTGATTGTTTACTTAGAATTTAGATTTTACTGTAACACATACCAGATGACGGATTTTCTCAAGACAATGTCCATTTTGAAACTTTTAGGTGAAGAATCATTCGGCTGTTGCATACTATTGATATCATAGTTGCAATTTTAGCGACAAGCCTCTAATTTAAACTTTGAAACATTGAACTATCACCAGATCATCCAAAATGCTGAACATTCGTCTCAAAAAGCAGAAATATAAATCATTTGAAAGTGAAAACTCAGTCGCTGTAGATGTCCTCAGTTGTGCCTGAACGGGAGTTTCCCAATTATTGTTAGGAGGAATCCGTAAATAGTGCTAAAAGTACAAATTCTATTCAAGAACAGCTCAATTCAAGCTTTTCAAATGTCAAATAGGTACCAAAAAAACTAGCTGCTAATAATGGCCAAATAATATTAACTAAAATTAACATGATGACGTCACAAGCTTTTCAAGATGTACATCTGATTCCAGATCAGCCTTTCTCGAAGAAAATTTTGAACATCCTACCTATGGTTTGATACAGATCATCGTTAAACCTATAGGAAACTGACCAGAAAGAATATCTAGACTCCTTGGACATAAACTTGGAGAGTTAAACATGAAAGCATAACTATAAATGAAAATCTAACTACACGGTAAGATGCACAAGTTAAGAGTCAATCAATACTGTCTCGTGTTGTACTCGTCTCTCCCCTTTAAGGTGGTAATCACCTTTTCTCTTCAAATTTTCCCAGGCTCACACTCTTGAAAAACTTCCCAACTCTGAATGGATCTTTCATGTGAAAAAGAGAGAATACAACCACTTAAAATGACTCGATCAAGAAACCAAGTTGTACAAGTTCATTTACACTCTCATAGTTGCTCACAGATGTATGCCATTGATCTCATCATGGAGCCTAGTGTATCTCCGGAAACCTGAAATTTCACCTCTGTTTCCCCAGTTGTTGTCTTGGCATCTTGAAGCTAAGACGGATGCGAAAATTTATACAAGTCAGAAGCATTCTGCCTTCTACATGAATAGAGCAAAATAAATCTCAAGAAATTACACTCGTTGATATGGACAAGTTTCAAAAATCAGAAAAATTTACTTCTTACTTGAAATTCCACGAGCAAAATGGATGTGTCATATTGAGACAAACGATAGCAAGGTAATTCAAAAGCTCATGCTACATTTACTCAATAAACCCAAGATAACCAGATGTAACCAAAACTATTCATTATAAAGATATTATTACAATAGATGGCAAAAATGAATGGAAGATTTCCTAAAACCTTCTAAAAATATCCAAAGGAAGATCATAATTTTATTCATTCGATCAGAGATCTCCACCAGAACACAGGAAGCCTTTCTCCTAATAAAGTTTAACAAATTACAACAGCACATCATTCCAAATTGATGTCATATGTTAATATTGACTTATCATTTGCTAAGAAAAGAAATTGTCCATCAGAACGTCTGCCTCACATATCCTTTACATTTCTTTTTGTGTAGCCTATGGCCCACTAAGCCTCAAATATGAGATGGAAGAAAAGAAAGAAAGATGGAACATTATTTTCTCACACGAAAATGTGTTGCAGTTTCTGATACTGACTCGGATTAATATTTTAACATCAAGAAAAATGTGATGAGAAATGAAACCCTGTACTTAACCCAAATCGTTCTGTAACCTCCAAGAGAGTATCTTAAGAATATCCTCCCTAATTACGTTTTGAAGGTCACCTAAAGTTTGTGAACAAAATGAAATCCAAAACACCTGTTTATATCAGGTTGTAGGTCAAGAACAGTAAATCCTACAATGGTAAGTTATTAAAAAAATCAAATAAGCATAGGCAAGAAAGAAGAGGTTACAATGTTTAAACTGGAATACCTTCAGATTTATGACAGCAGCTCGATTGGCTGGTGTTGAAAGCTGCTGGCTAATATAGGCCAAGGATCTCAACATTGGCTCCAGAGTGACCCTTGTTAATCTAAAATGCACCTCGGACTCCCCTGATGGAACTTTTCCATAATCTTGCAGCTGAAAGAGATAAACATGATAACAGACTAGTGCAGACAATGATCTATATTGTTCTCAATCACCTGATGTTTTCGACACTTGATTTGTAGACGTAAAAATTGGTACAGTTAACTAGCCTTCAATATTTTGGCAATGGACAACATTTAGAAGTCAACAATATTTGATACTCAAGGCCTTAGTTATCAAAAGGAAGCCTTTCAAAATGAAGTAATATTTTTACAATGAGTATCATTTAAGCATATCTTCTTACTTGTAAATCATTAACAAAAATTTCAAACTAAATTATAGAATTATCCAATATAATGTCCCACAGTGTATCATGCACCAAATTAAAGGTACTCTCAGGTAAATTCTAGCTAGATGTTTTGTCAGAAATTGCAAAACATTTCAACTATTAACAACCAATGAAGGATCACATAGTTTATAGCAGTTTGCATCACCTCATGAACTATTAAAACAAATATGCATCAGTAATATGTTACAAGATACAAGTGGTATCTGCTCATGGAAAGGCAAGGTGCCATACCTTCAACTTGACTACAGCTACCTTTCCAGATGGTGTATTGGGCTTATTTTCTATCCTCCAGGTCATGGACTTAAAACAAGTAAAAACCACCTAGATAATTTTAACAAAGGAACCATTAAAAGATCCTTCCACGTAAAAAGAACAAAACACATGCTGAATGTCAAAATCACATTGTTACTTCATACCGAGTTATCAGAAAGGGCACCATCACATTTGATAGACACAGGGGCCTCATTGGGTTGATTCAGATCAGCAACAGGAACTCCCATGTCATTGAGATTGAACTGTTCAGGCATTGGATCTTGCCAGGGCCACAGTGATGGGACAATATCAAAAACTGATAAAGCTGGTCTCTTGTTATTGGCTTCCTGGCTATTTCCACTTGCATTGTGCAGAGGCTGTGTGATATTAGCAATGTTTTTCTTTATAGACGCAACCTTTTTCTCACCTTCTCTTAAAGCATTGATTGCCACATTGTAAGTCTCAGCGGCAACTGCTCCTTCCTCTGCAAATTTGATGGCTTCCATACACAATTTGTTAAAGCGTGTGGTCAGACTTTCAATTCCCTGTAAATCTGTATTCTGTTCCTCCACTCCAACCGAAGATTTGGCATTCCTTGTCCATCTTTTCAATATGTACTGTGATGGAAGGGTAAGAACATTTGTTACTGTAAAGACAGTTAATATATGTCTGCAGAGAACACCACAGTACTCGAACATCTGACAGCTGCAACTAGATTTCATCTCTGAGATATTCAATGTCACTATGTATGCCTTGTCATCATGTTCATATTTGGCAACCCTGTACTTACTGATCACTCCATCACCCTCGATGTTATTAGCAGTATAAATAAAAGTTTCAACTAGTTCTTCCTGAAATTTGGAGAACACCTTTTTTGTATAGAAATTTGCAGCCTGTCGTTCCATTGGTGATGGAGTTCTGAGCACTGGTGTGGTGCAGATTGTATCATAATCTGCTTCAATTTCCTTTTCTAAAGAATGCTCTAGAGCTCTTTCATATTGCTTGAAGAATAGAGATATAGTTGTCTGTTGATTCACATACCCATTGAAGAACGAGCTTACACCTAGATTTGACGGAAGTGCAGCAAAGAAAGTGCCACAAAAGTAAACTGGTGCCCATTGTTTCCGAGCATTATACACAGCCTGAAGCCACTCATTCTTTTGAAGATCATATTTATCCAGAAGGGTGCACCATGTTGATTCAAATTCCTCAATTGTCTCACAAAAGTTGATACAGCTATATAGCTCTCCATAGAAACAAGGATGAGCAAGGTATATATGAGCTAACCTTTCTTGACCTTCTCTCAAAATGTGCCACTTGCATATGCAATGGCGAGTTTCTGGAAACACCTGAGAAACTGCCATTTGGATGGCTCTGTCTTGGTCTGTAGTGAAAGAAACAGGGGCCCGTTCATTCATTGCAGATAACCAGGTCCTGAATAGCCAAACAAAGGAAGATTCAGACTCGTCTAGAAGTAATGCACAACCAAACAATATCGTATGACCATGGTGGTTAACCCCTGTGAAAGGAGCAAATGGAACCTGATATTGATTTGGTCTGTACATTGTGTCAAAAATTACTGCATCACCAAAGTGATTGTAGGCTGCCCTTGATCTGGCATCAGCCCAGAAGACATTAGTCATGCAATTCTCATCATCAAGTTGTATTGCATAATAAAAGCCAGGATTCTCTGCTTGCATTTTCTTGAAATAATTTAGGAGATTATGAGCATCCTTCCCTAGGGTCCTTTTTCTTTTTGGAGGCCTTACATAATTTGCTGGTGTGGATGTAATTTTTCTATCTTGGCAATTGGGTTCTACAGGGAAGGAATTCCTAACATCATTTTCATAAGATAAACGATTTCCATCCGTGGAAACATAGATGTCACCAGTCGTATACAGCATTTCAGCCACATTTTTTGTAGCACCAGCAAAATGCCTCCGAGGTCGAAGATAATGAACCTTGCTAGGTGCTACCAGAGAATGGTTATGGTCCTCTACAAATTTAGTTACAACCCAATATTCCGACTCCTTTCTCTCTATCCTAAGCATTGCATTGCAACTCTCTATATTCTTTCTTTTGAACACCTCTCTAGAACATGTAAATTCCCATGTAACAATTGGTCCATCAGGCTTGGAACGTGTAAACTGACCAACCTGAGTGGTGAAATTCATATGCTTGGCATACGAATCGTAGAATGTTTTTGCAGCTTCTTCTGATTCAAACTCCATACCAACATGAGGTAAATATATTCCATCATGTCCCTCATTTCTCACCACTCTGTCTGTAGACTTATCAATTAAATTATGTTTATCTGATTCATCACAGTCGCTTCCCCCTACCATAGGGTCATCTCCTTTTTTTACCTCCACATCTATATCCCTAACATCCATAGATGTAGAATTTTAGTCCGTTTCCTAATCACTAGGCAGGCTGTAACAAAACCTTCATACTTATCTCAATTTGAGCGGAAGCAGAGACAGGCTGCATTAGGAATACACCTGCACAGTTAATAATCAAAATGGTAATCGATTCCCAAATGGAAACATGGAGCGGCCATCAGTGTTGTTTTAAACCAAGCAAGAAATTTTCCATTGAATAAAATGCTAAATACAATGAAACACGATAAAGCAAAGTATAAACATGAAATCAAACAATTTCAGCTCAAATCTCTGTTTATTAAGACGAAACAAACGTCATTCAGTAAGTCGTCGAGCTAACTTGGTGTAACCCTTGTCATTTAACTACCTAGTCTTTCCACAGTTGCAAAATCCAGAGTGTCAACTTCCGTGGAAAACCACCCGTTGAATTAGACAGACATATATGCCTGCAGAAAGCCGTCAGTTCGCCAAAAATGATTCCCCCCCAAAGCAAGGGCATAATTGAATTATTCACAAGTTGTTGTCGTGAATGTTAAGCAAACAATAAATAATTGTAATTGCTTTGCAAAAAGAAGAAGGAAGAAGTTACCTTAAACTTGGGAAGAACTCCGATCGAGGAACCAGAAACCCCATTTCCCTCCCATTCTCTCTCCACACGCACGCTCACTCTGCCTCTCCCTCTGGTGGGATTTTCTTTTTCTTTTTCTTTTGGATTCGATTAGTTTTATGTTATTAATTTTGGTTCGATCGATGATTTGGTTCGTTTGAGTCGGTTTTGTTTGTTTGCTTCAGTTAGCTTTCACTTTCTTTCAGTATCGGCTTACCTAAAGTAATCTTAAAATTATAAAGAAAGCCGAAACTATCGATCTCTCAAGCAGTTGGGTTCGCTATTCCTTTGTTTTCTACCTTGCTCAAAGTTTCTGTCATTTCTCCGTTTCACCTTCACCATCCCATGTATCTTTGATTTTCTTTTCTTCACAGAAATACCATTAATAGAATTTAAATTTCAGTTATTATATTGGCTTAAATAAGAATTTAGAAGAAAAAAAAACTAAATTCTATTGAGATATTCTCTTTCTCGTATTCATATTCTTAGCATTTCATACCTTCTCTTCAACTTACTCCTTATTCGTCTCTTCTATCAATCTCTCCTCTACTCACTATCATCATTGCCAACGACGCCGCTTATCGCTTTTATCTTCTCCACTTCCATCGTCTCCTTCGTTGCTGTTTAGACTTCATCTTCTGCTCATTGTCGCCACATCTTCTTACTTTTCATCTTTTATCCATTGTCGCTCGACTTCTCCGTTGCTATTTGGGACTCTCAACTACTCATCTTCTCCCCGCTCACCGCCATTAACGGCTCGTCTTCTCCATGCTCATTACTAATTTTTAGGCTGCTATAATTTATTCTAAGTATTACTGGCGTGCGGTTGGTTCGTACGGAACGGTAATAAGAACTAGAATTAATACAATAAAAAATGAGAATAGATATTATTATTATAATTATGATTGTTGCCTGGTTGGTTAAGAAGAAGAAATGATTATTATTATCATTGACAGTAGTTGGTTTATAAAATTACTAAAAAATAAAATTTTATTATAATTAATTAATTAATTATATTGTAATTAATTACAATATAAATTATTAATTAATAAATAAATTATATTTTAATTAATTATATTATAACTAATTAATAATATTTTCATTCCAAAATTTTAATTAATGAATAATTATATTTTAATTACTTATATTGTAACTAATTAATTATATTTTAATTAATTAATTAATTAAAAATAAATAATAATAATATTTTAATTAATTATATTGTAATTAATTAATTACAATATTTTAATTAATTATATTGTAATTAATTACTTACAATATTTTAATTAATGAATGAATTATATTTTAATGAATTATATTTTAATTAAATTAATTACAATATTTTAATTAATTAATAATTATATTTTAATTAGTTATATTTCAATTAATTATAACAATCACACCCTTACATAACAATGATACTCATTCCTCTATATTAGGAGGGGAATGGGGTATTACCCAAAAATGAGTAATAAAAATAATAACTCTATAATGATACCTCCTTACCAAACTTAATTTTTCATTCCATATCTATTCTTTTTTTTTTTCATGCCCACCAAACAAGCACCCCCTAAGTCAATAGAAATGAACACCTCAATTAAAGTCGAGATTGCATTATAAGGCTGTAAGAGCTTAGCAAGTTCGAATTTTGGTACTAACGAGTATGCTTTACACTTTAGTACCAAAATCAAAGAATTGATTTCGAAGGTGAGGGTACACCATGTCTATTGAAAAAGGAATCGTCGTGCGGATTAGTTAATAAATTATAACTATAAATTGTCGTTAGGAATTTACTGGTTTCACAAAATTGCCGAAGGAATTTCTCCTTTATTGTTTGCAGACTCAGTAGGAGTTTCCCTACCCCGTGTGCTCATTTGTAGTTTTTTTCTTTGGGCTTAAGCCCATCATTTACCCCCAAAAAAAAAGTTTTGGTACACGTCATGATGACATCTATTCTTCCTCAATCACAATACTTCCATTTCTGTAAACTTTTAGACTTCGATTTCTGTAAACTTTTAGGTATTGCTCACTAACTCTCAAGCATGAGAGGAATGCCAATTATTTCGAAGTGACGCTTCTTTCTTTTTTTATTTTATCTTATTATAATTAAATATAATTAATTAGTTAAAATATAATTAATTAATTACAATAATTAATTCATTATAATGTAATTAATTGAAAATTTATATTAAATATAATTAATTAATTATATTTTTCTTTTTTAGCAATTAAACGTAAATAATTAAAATATATTAAAATTTGATATAAAATAAAATTTAACAAACTTTTATTTTTAAAGTTTTTAACAAACTAACTACTATCTATAATAATGATAATCATTTCTTTATTCTAAGTTCTAACCAACCATTATAATTATAACATTTATATTAATTTTCATTCCTCAATATATTTTTTCTACTCTTATTACCGTTACCCATTTTAAACCAAGCGTCCCTAAAAACTGAGGCGGTTAAGAATTTTAAATAGGTCTCGCCTATCCTATTTATGGGTATATTACAAATTTACGAAAGTTGCCTCCTAAAGCAAAAGAGGCATAAAAAAGAATGATAGGTTAGAGCAACAACAAATAAAATCTCATGCTTGATCCTGTGTTTCAACTTTAGAATCATCAATGGTAGAGTTTTCGATCAATTCATCGTGCCATCCAGTTTTGAAAACAGTAGCGAAGCTACATGTACGTGAGCCCTCAAATTTTTTTTAAAAAAGAATATATATATACATATAGAGATTGCCCACCCTAAAAGAATGTCGTTGCTTATGGTGGATTGGATTAAAAAAAACTATATATATATACATTACCCCCCTGAAACAAATTTCTGGCTTCGCCACTATTTGAAAACCTTACATTTGAACTTCCAATATTTTTTGGTTAAACTAGGCTTTTATGAGTATGAAATAGATAATTCAACCCTCTTGAATTCACTATCTTCTGCCAACTTTAGAATAGGATTCTTTATATAAAAATTGATAATAAATATTGTAAAATTCTTTATTCTTAACATATTTACTCGAAAATTTTAATAAAATGTACTTAAAAATTAATTTATAAACATAAAAAACTTGAAAATTTTATTTGAATTATGTGAAAACCTTATAAGTGTATTCTTTTGAAGTCCCAGACACAAAAGGTCAAACGATGAAAAGTCAAAAAATGTTTGCTTTCGTATAACAATACTTTGTTTTTATTGTAATGGGTTCAGTACGTGTAATGTGCCCTGCCTTTCTGCCTTTTTTAGGATTGCTTGAATCGACCCTTCTTTTTTTTTAATTTTATAACTAAGGAAATGGCTTTTCTTTTCACTACCCACTACACACCGTTGTCGTCTTCGTTCACAACTCTTGTTACAGTCCAAAAACTTCTTAATTGCCCATTGAAATTAAAAGGATTTAATTAACAAATAAAAATGTGTTTTAAAAGGCAACATAGATTTGATTAGGACAAAAAATAAAAAGAAAATGTTAGACAATGAACCTCATCAGATAGAACTCGACTCTTAAGAGAGTCGGACAAAAGCTTGATCTAAAGTTCAATTCACAGATAAGCTCAGGCTTATTAATTTAGTTTTGAATTTATTAAAATTAAAGATTTAAATGAAGATATTTTAAGAAATTAAACAAAAAATTAATAAAATCTTTAGGAATGAATGGCCGATTGTCAATCTTTAGGAATGGCTTGGCTCGTCGAGGAAGAGTTTCAATATTCTACCAAGAATGAACGAATAAGGTTTTCTCAATCCATAGTTCTATAAGCAAACCTTGGCTATTAGCTGGAGATGTAAAATGTATACTCCACCCTTCTGAAGCCTTTGTACATAGAGTTAACTCTACCAATCTCGGTAAAGAATTTGAAAGTGTGCTTAATAAGTTGGAAGTGACAGATTTAAGATCTGTGGGCAATTTATTCACTTGGAGTAATAAACAATTAGGAAGTTGCCTTATCAGAAAAAGGCTAGAAAAAATTCTAGCCAATCAACATTGTCTGAATAATTTTCCTAGCTCCTACTCATTCTTTGGTCCATCACTCTGTTTATATCACTCCTATATGGAAATCAAAGGCTGCTTCTCTTTTGTTTCATTCAAAGCACCTTTTAGATTTTTCAACTTCCTAACATGCAAAGAAGGTTTTATTGATCCGGTTTACAAGGTCTCGAATCATAATGTTGTTGGTGTAAAGCCTATCAATTTATGACGAACCTTCGAATGTTGAGATCCAAACTTAAGATATTTCTCAAACTTGGCAATTCCAATTCTATTTCAATCATCTTGGATGCCAAAAATGAGTTGAGAAAAGCACAAGCACAAAAAGCTTGTTATCACAATCCTTAAAATCTTGAGTTGAGAAATGATGAATTAAGGAAACTGGAGACTTATAATAATGTACTACTTCATCATAATTCCATGATGATGAAAAAAGAAAGAATCAATTAGCTAAAGGAGGGGGACCTCAACTCCAAATTCTTTCATAACTCAGTGTTGGCAAGGAGAAACTCCAATAAAATTACTTGTTTGCTGGATGAAAATGATCATTTACAGATAGATAAAGCCTTTATGGAAAATCTAATTTTCAGTTACTTTGAAAACATCTTTGGTAAGACTAAAAATCCTACAATTTCCAATATGCAGGAACTTGAAAGGTATATTGGTTCCCCTAATTCTCTAACTCAAGAATCAGTACTGAAACTACAACAACCTCCTTCTTATAAGGAGAATAGAAATGATCTTCTTAGCCTGAATCCCATAAAGCCTCCCGGGACAAATGGGTTTAATGCTTATTTTTTTTCCAAACCACTTGGAATATAACTAGCAACCTCCTTGTGGTATCAGTTCTGGAATTCATGAGTACTAGAAAGTTGCTAAGAGAAATCAATGCCACTCATATATGTCTTATTCCAAAAGTGATTAATGCAAAATTGTCTTATTCCAAGCTTGTTGCCAACAGATTAAAGGATACTTTGAATCAATTCATACATATTTCTCAAGGTGCTTTCATACTTGGTGGAAAAATTTCAGATAATATCCCCTTGGTTTAAGAATTGCTTAAAGATTACAACACTAGTAGATCTATAAGAAGAGAAGCCATTAAAGTAGACTTTTCTAAGGCTTTTGATATGTTGCATTGGAATTTCATTACTCTCAGCTTAGAGTGGATTGACTTTCTTTACTCTTTTATTAAATGGATCAAGACTTGTATCTCAACTCCTTCATACAATATTCTGATTAAAGGTGCTCCTTTTAAAGAATTAAGAGGCTCCATAGGAATTAGGCAAGGAGATCTAGTATCTCCTTACCTATTTGTCATCTTTATGGAAATCCTTAACGTAATTTTAAGGATTAATATTTCAAGAACTCTTCTCTTCAGATTCACCATAAATGTAGGAAATGCTTATAACTCCATCTTTACCTTAGAGATGACCTCTTAATGTTATGTGAGGCTGATCATTTCTCCATCTTTTTATTGCACAATTCTCTTCAATTTTTTTTGCAAGTTATCTAGTCTTTGTATTAACTCTTCAAAGAGTTCCATATATTTCTCCTCAGACATCTCTAACACTGGAAGCTTACAACAAATCTTTGATTTGGAAGTGCAATGCTTGCCTTTCAAGTATTTGGGAGTGTTAATTTCATCCAAAAAGCTAAGCTGCCAAGATTGTCTTTTAATCTTGTAGAAATATAAGAAAAGGATTAATGGATGACAGAAATAGAACACTCTTTTAAATTGGTAGAGTTCAACTTATCATATTAGTTTTAAACTCCATTCACATTGGAGTTGTCAATTGCTTCTTCCCAAAAGGATCATTAAGGATATTAAGAACTTCATAAAAAACATTTTGTGGTTAGGCAAATATAGTAGTAATCCTAAATGTGTTGAGATCAAATGGGAACAACTCTATTAGAGAAAGCAAGAAGGTAGACTTGGTTTGGTCTCAATTCAGTTACTACAAGTACCACAAGTTGCTAACAGAATTTGGAGACTATTTAATGGCAAAGAATCATTATGGAGCAAATAGATGAGTGAATTCTACTTAGAGGATTCCAACTTGTGGCATATTTTTGATAAACAAAAGCACTCTTGGCCCTAATTCACATCCTTAGAATGAGGAAATTGATGCATCCACTCATCAAGATTCAAGTGGAGAATTGAGAGAATACTATTTTAGATAGATGAATGTGGGATACTCAAGATGTGAAATTTTTAAATTCAAATTCCAATATTGACAAGCCAATTCTAATGTAAAATGGTGAGTATTGAAGGATTTGCTAAAGATTAAAACAATTAGTTTTATAGTTATGAGACTTAATTTCATTTAAAAATAAGAATGTCACATCAGCAAGTATTGAGCATCACTGATGTGCAAAAAATTTTAAAAAAGGTAACGTCGTATATAATATGATATTTAACTAACAGAAGATAACTGCGTTAGATTTTCCTTCTTTATAAAGTGTTTCGAACATTTTGTAAATATTAAGGTTCAAATTGAATTTTAGTGTGCCCTTTGTTCGGTGCAATCCTAATCGTTCAATTTCTGTATGCTCTATTTATTGAATGGATAGATTTTTATAGAACAGAATAATGTAACAGATGATATCGTGGACCATCTACAAATCAAGAGCAGACCATGAAACCCAAACAAGAGCAGCAAAAAAGACGGCTCTATGATTACTGTAACGAAGCCACAGTCAATATATATTTACACGATTCCAAATTTTGATCACTATTCCGGATAGAAAAGAATAGTTGAAGTGTCTTGAACTTTTTTTTTTTTTTGAAGTAAAGTGTCTTTAACTTTAGAGTTTTATTTTTCAATTTAGTCTATAAATTTTATAAAATTACAATTAAATGTCGATATTTCGAGTACCAGTTAATACTGGTATGACATTTATATTCTGGGTACCATTAAAAAACGGTACCCATAATTGACGCAATTGCACACTAACCATTTTGTATACTATTTCAATTAATTAATTATTAATTGAATTTCAATTTAATCTAAATTGCAAAAGTTTTAGAGGAGGTCACGTGTGAGGATATGGTCGGCAATTGAGGACACGTGGAGGGGAATAAGTGGGTTTGAATTCCACGGTATTTAGGAAATAGCATGAAGAGGAGGATTAATGGCAGTCTAATGCTTCGGTTACGTGAATGAATCTTCTTCGGATAGACGTTGTCTGTTGTTTAGACTTCTGCTTCCAACAATTGATACAACTATCATTGCCGGCGATCGGACAATCGTCTGTGCATCCGATTGCTCCACCTTCAAGAGCGTATCTGCTTATCCCTTTTCATGTAGCTTCTGATCTCAACGCCTAAATGTTCTACCTGGTTCATCACCTTCCAAGAATTTCTGATGGCCTCGCGATTCTGGATTTTCACCAACTGGTACGTGATACGGCTTATCGCGATATTAGAGTTGGTCGGGTTAGAGACCTTTCGGAGTTTCGCGTCGCAGTCGAGGCCACCCTAGTTGTCTCTGCCTCACCACCGTCTGTGCTGACAATGGAGGATACACTGTTATTGGAGGAGGTGTTTGTGGGAGAACCACGTGACCGAACATGTGCTACGAGTACTGCTTTGGAGAGGCTTAAGAAGAAGAGGTTCTGTAAATTTACAGGCATCCAATCCAACCTCTTAAATCAACTCAATTTAATATAATTTCATCTGATAAATTTTGATTTAACCGAAATTTATTTCAAAATTAAGCTTAAGTATAAGTTTTCTTTCAAGTTTCATGCAAATTCAAGCCCATTGCCAAACTT
>JAOSBP010000002.1:3193779-3206884 GCA_027563825.1 Erythroxylum mucronatum | reverse complement strand
CCCTTGATTCCCTGGTTATAATGGGCCAAACAATGATCTATTAGCTTTAGAATTTTGCATCAACTTAATTAGTACTTAGTTGCTTTTCATTGCCCAAAATCTCCACTATCGCGCCTAGTCATCCACCACCGCCACCCATCCACCACCACCTGGTACAGATAAATACTATAATATGTTAAAGTAAAGGAGACAGGTCTTAGTCCATCTCTCATGCTTGTAATACTATGATTGGCTTTCTTTTACATTAGGCTTTTGAGGATATAATTATTGGTTACATGATGGGAGTTTGGTATACACTGTAAGAGATAGAGTTTTACGATAAGAAACCTTAATCCGAAGAAATCTCACTAACAGAAAAACGAATAAATTAGTTATTTTTAGGAAGCTGAGCCCAGACAGAAATAAAGGATCAGCCACAAGCTAAGAGTGTAATGATGCGTGCAACACTCTGTAGCTTTGCCTACACATTTTCGTTCTAAATATTCCTCGTGTTTCGTGACAGAAACAAAGGGGGATCGATAAAATGCAGACACAACAGATACGATCTTGTCTTGTTGGGAACTTTTTTCAATGAAGTTGGTGAAGTGTGAATAGGAAATCTAGCAAGGAGCCTTTCGTCGTAGGGGCATTCTGATACACATAATTCACGCAAAAACCTGAAAAAGCAACATGTAATGCAGAGGGCATCTTCCCATATTAGAGTGGATGATGTCATGTAAATCAATCAAAGTTGTACACGCTTTAAGGTCCACAGAGTACGAGTTAGGAGATCGGTTGAATCTGATCCGAAAATAGCAGAATAATAACAAAATTTTTATATTTTAATTTTGCAAAAATTAAGATCATTTTAATTCTAAAACATAATTTTTCCACTTGAAAGATAGAAAGAAGAAGAAGAAGAAGAAGAAGAAATAAAATACCTTTGTTCATAATTCTTTCAATGAAACACATTAGTTATAAATTATAATATATAATAAGGAAAGAAATCCCAACAATTATTCTAGAAATTAAGATTCTAAAAATATATTTACAGTGATACAATCCTAATAATTATAGAAAAAAATCTCAACAATCTCTTTAAAGTTAGTGCATAGATGTCATGTGTGTCAAACTTACTAAACAATTTTGAAAACACATGATTTGAAACTGTTTTGGAAATAATGTCGACGAATTGATCCTTAAATTAAATCTTGGACAACTTCACAAATTTTTTCATCCAACTTCTCCTTAATAAAGAACTTGCCAACTTTAACATGTTTTGTTCAAGCATTTTGGACATAATTGTGTTGTGAGCTATATTACAAGTGGATTGTTGTTACAATACAGACGAATTAGTTGTTTTAATAGATAGCTTAAATCTTATAAAAGTAGTTTGAGTCCCAAAGCTTCCCAGAAACCAAGTGTTATACCTTTGAATTGAGCTTTACACTTGAGCGAATGACCATTTTTTTTCCATGTGACCAAGTTACCACCTACAAATGCAAAATAGCCAAAAGTTGATCTTTAATATTCTATTGATCCAAACCAATCAGTATTTGTATACATATCTATACTTAGCCAATTTATATTTTTAGTAAACAAAATTCCTTTACTAGGAGTATATTTTAGATACTTAAAAATTATCATAACTGCCCCTCATATGTTGTTCTCTAGGATTATGCATAAACTAACTAATAATACTCAAAGCATAAGCAAGGTCAGATCTTGTGTGAGCTAAGTACATTAGCCTTCCTACAAGCTTTTGGTATCTTCCTTTATCAATTGGTATTTGGTCTACTTCTACATATAACATCAAGCTTTCCTCAATTGTGTATTTACTGGTTGACATGCTGCCATACGAGTTTCCTAAAATAAGTCTAATGAATATTTTCTTTGGGATAAAAAATTCCTTTCTCTGATCTAATAACTTTAATGTCAATAAAGCATTTCAAACAACCAAGATCTTTTATTTCAAATTCTCTAGACAAGCATTCTTGTAGTGTCTTCCTCTCTTCTAGGTCATCTCATGTCAGCCACATATACAATAAGAGCACCAATTTTACCTTTTCTTCTTTTTAAGAATAAAGTGTGATCATAATTGCTTTAATAATATCCAAAAGTTATCATAGACCTTGTGAACCTTTCAAACCATGCTCTTGGAGGCTACTTCAGCCCTTACAATATTTTTTTAAATCTACAAACCTTTTTGCTTTGTCTTTCTGCTACCATACAACCTAGTGGAAGCTTCATATAAATTTCTTCAGATAAGTCGCAATGCAAAAAAGCATTCTATACATCAAATTGTTGCAAAGGCTAATCCAAGTTTAGAGTTAGGGACAACAATACTGTAACAATACTGATTTTAGTTACAGGAGTAAATGTCTCTGTGCAATCATTCTCATAAGTTTGGGTATACCCATTTTCCACTAATATTGCTTTAAAACTTTCAGTTGTGCCATTTATATTATACTTTACAATGTAAACCCATCGGCATCCTATTAGCTTCTTTCTTGGTGGGCATTCAACAATCTCCCAAGTTTTATTCTTTTGTAAAGAGTTCATTTTCTCATTTATTGCAACTCTCCACTTTGGAATATCTACAACTTTCTACACACTGTTAGGGATAGCTACAAAGATTATTGATTTACAAATGACTATTTGATTTTGACATATTATTATTTGACACATATTGGCTCATGGGATTAGGGATGATAATAGGTCAGGTCGAGCTAGCGCCCGCCTTGGTCCCACTTGAGTTGGACCTGGGGCCTGAGGCCCAACCCAATATTTATTTTTTAAAAAGCAAAACTTTGTCGTTTTACAACAAAATGACATCATTTTAGGTTTTCGTGCCTAAACAGTTTGATCCTGAGGCCCGATCAACCTGGGCTTGGTCTGTAGGCTTTGAGCCGGGTTGGGCCAGGCCTGAGCTCTTTTGCCATCCCTATATGTGATATTTAATTATACTTGAAATTTCAGGTTCATATGTAGGCTTAGGAATACCTCTATTAAGACGCTCTAGTAGTTGTTTTCTAAGTGGCTCAGGGTTGAGAATAGGAACATCCTCAATAAATGATTGGTATGGTATATAATGAGGGTCTCAACTTCTACACTTAATGGACCAACATCCTCCTCTTTAGTAGTCCCTTCTTGCTCAATATCCTTTGGTTTAATAGCTGCTTCTTGCTCCTCTTCATGTTCCAACTGATTATTAGCACTATCTAACATCATTACCATCTAAAAAATGACAGCCACCTTTGCAATCCCCCAGAAGTTCATAATCAACGGTTCGAATTTCCTTCTAGTACTCCCATAAAGTTTAGAGAAATACATGTATCTTTATGAAAGACTACATCCATTGTGATGAACATAAGTTTAGTTGGAGGATGATAATGTCGGTATCCCTTTTAGTTTGTCGCATACCCAAGATAAACACATTACAGGGCTCGTGGAGCTAGCGTTTTGCGTTGATGTTGGAAATTTTGATATTGGTGAAGCAACTACAACATTAATGAGGACTTAAAATTGTGTTTGAAATTCAATAGAACGGGAGGGAGTTCGATCAATCAAATAAACAACGAAAGAAAGAGCTTCTCCCCAATAGGTCAATGGAATATAAGCTTAAATTAATGAGGCACGAACAACTTCTAGTGAATGTCAATTTTTCCTCTCGTCTACCCCATTTTATTAGGGTGTATCCAGACAAGTAGTTTGATTAAAAATGTCTTGTGCTTCCAAATAATGTTTCAATTCAAAGCTTTGATATTCTCCACCATCATCACCGCGAAGAACTTGAACACGTGTATTGTACTAAGTTGAATGATTATATGGAATTTCTGAAACAATAAATTCACGTCATTTTTTGATTTTATTAACCATAACCAAGTCATCCTCGTACAATCATCAATAAAAGTAATTAATCAACGAGATCCACCCAATGTTGAAATTTCAAATGGACCCCATACATGAGGGTGAACAATCATAAAAGGCAAGAGACTTTTATTTAATACTGATGGAAATAAATTTTGGTGACATTTTTTAAGTTCATAAACATCATAACTAAAATTAGAGATATCAATTTTTTCAAACAAACTAGGAAATAATTTTTTGAGATACTCAAAGGATGCATGCCCCAAACTCGAAGCCACAACCATAGTTTAGCTTTATTTTTCTCCACCTTTCAGTCATCTAAGAAAAATACTCAATGTAACTTGTCTAAACTCCTTGATGTCAAGTTCAAATGATACAACTTCCCTCTCCTAACACCACAACCAATCATCTGAGTTGTTTAGATGTCCTTAATCAGACAAAAGTTAGGCCAAAAAGTTACAATGCAAGTTAAGACTATTATTATTTGAGAAATAGACAAGTGGTTATAATATAAGGATGGAACAATCAAACCATAATCCAAATTAGGGTATTAGTGAGAGTTAAAGACCCTTCCTTAATGCCTGGGGCTTCATCACCATTGGCAGTAGAAATAAATTTTTGTAAGGACTCTTTGAGTTCAATAACCTGTTTAGAATCAAAGGTCATATTATTTGTAGCATCATAATCAATGATCATTGTACTATTAGAAATAGGTGCAAAGACATTAGAAGTCTTGCCATCATTATCTATAACTGCTTTGGTCTTAGCAACAACAGTAGTTAAGAGTCTTTTTGGAAGTCTTCTTTCAGGGTGCTCGATTATGGTCCTTCCAATCTGGACATCTTGTAAGTTCATGGCAGTGATCCTTAATATGTCCAGTTTGGTTGCAATGAGTACATTTGTATATAGGCTTTTCACCATCAGTGATTGTCTTTGATTTATTCCCAACCATCATACACAATAACTTTAAGGTTTCTAAATTTACCTTTCAAAGTTTCACGACGTACTACCTCTCACTAAATCAATGCATAGCATTCTTCTAGAGTCAGAATTGATTCCTTCCTTAGAATCTTTCCATGAACTTGTTCAAAAACGTCATTTAAATCTGTTAGGAATATATGCACCCTTAGTCATTTAATTGACTTTCGGTATGCTTCAACATCTTTAGAATCCTTTATGACAATTTTGTCCCGGTGATCCTGTTGTTGAAAGACTTCAATTAACTCTCCGTAGTATTTAGCAATAGGTCTTCCACTTTGTTTTATAATGAATGCCTTTTAGTTTAGGGGAAAAATTGCAATTAATCACTTCCATCACGGAAGGCTTTTGCTAATGCCCTCCTGATTTCATGGGTTGTAGGTAATCGTAAATATCGCTTCATAATCTCTGGAATCACAGAAACTAGCAAACATCTTTTAACATTTTGATTTTTAACATACCACTTCTTGTACACATCTTTAAGTTCTATAAGTGACTATTTTACGATGGATATAGGAGAGTTTTCCCCTTTAAACAATATGCAAATTCATGTGTTATGAGCTAAAACCAAAATTTGATTCATAAAGAATGATGCTTGTGTTAAAATTCCTTCGAATTGAACAACAATAGGAACATATTTTGATCCAGATGATTCATTTTTGTTTTTCACTCATTTTCAAAGGTTTTCTAAGCTTTGATACCAACTTGGAAGATGAGAAGAAGAAGAAGAAGTATGTTCATCATCCTTTCTCTGAAATGCACTAGTTATAATGTAAAACAAGGGAATAAATCCCAACAATTAATCTTACAACTAGAAATTAGGATTCTAAAAATATATTTACAGTTGTACAATCTTAACAATTATGGAGAAAAATCTCAACAATAACTTATTTTGAAGCTTGATCATATTTTTGTTGTACCTCTTGAACCGTTTATGAAATAAACACATCTCACTCACCCTAGCTACACAAATGTCCCACTTCTGATGGCATCAACAGAATAAATTGAGAGAACTTTGTAACTATTGTAGAGAGGGTTAATCAAGGAGTGTTAGCTTCATTAGAGCTTAAGTCTATTTATAATAGGTTTTTGTCATTTTAGTAATTTAATTTAATTGAAATTCAATTCTAATTTTAATCAAACTCTAATTAGAATTACAAACAATTATAATTAAATACCAATTATTCTCAAATAAGATCCAATATCTCATGTTAATCCTTATTTATTAAACATCTCATATTTAATCATAAAGTTTTTCAAACTTTATAGCAAAGTCTAACTTGATTAAACTAATTTTGTTTTCTTCATTCCGTTATTTATTTGTGACTCATTAAATTCTCAAATATATTAGCAATGGATGCAAATTATAATCCTAAATCATATTTAGTATCAGATAAATTAAACTCATTTAATTTATCGTTAATTAAACTCCTTTTAATTTATCTTTAAATATTTAATCAAACAATTTATATCTATAGATCAAGATTGACGCCTAGCAATATATCATAATCACCTAAATATTTAAAAATGTCAAGGTAGTTTTGACGATCCTTTTCGTGCATGATTTTTTTTATTATTCAATCCATTCATTATACAATGTTATGATTAGACGTAGAGAATGAAATTAATGTCTACTTTATTTTGAGTCTAATCATGTAACTATTGATTCATTTAATAACATTTGTAAATTATTTTACAAAGCATCATTTCATCTAGGACAAAGTTTTCTCGAATCAATACTAATTAGGAACGATAAAACATTCTCTTTGAGTGCTTTAGAGTGATGAATCATATCTTGATCATTCAACTATCTCTATATAGTTTATGTTACATCTAATGACTACTGGCTGAATTAGCAATGATTATAATAGGTCATAAATAGTATCAAAACATAACAATCCTTATACAAGATAACTTTGGAGACCCCAAGTCAAATGCTCACTTATACAATCATCACAATGAGAATTTTAAAAGGCATAAAAGTAATGTTCTAAACGAATTTCTCATATAAGATCAATTCAGTGAACTTGCTTTTTGACAAACACCCAAACTTTTGTTTAACTATTTTCATACTTTAGTCTATGAGATCGACTACTTCCTTCATATAGAAAAATATAATGTGTGCTAATTTTTTTTATGTTCTATTAATGTCCAGTTAAAAAAAAACAATGACTAGAAACAATTTATGAATGTAAATGCAATATGAATCTCAAAATTAATTAATTATGTCATAATTTCATTTGCAGTTTATAATTATTCTATGGACTTTATTATGTACATCTAAACATGTACAATATAAAAAATCCTTTAAATAATGTTGTTACTAAACTACAACCAATTGATTGACTCTAGAGCATAATACCAAGTTAGGTTTTCTCTAAATAATCAGCATTCAAATTCATGTGGTTATGAAACTTAAAATAAGGACAAAAATTACAGATATGGATTTGGACACGTAAACCTATTTCCAGAACTTGTGGTTGCCAGAGAATGTGCTTTAATTGACAAGGAATAACCATAAAACTGAATATAAACCTATTTCCAGAACCTGTGGTTGCCAGAGAATGTGCTTTAATTGACAAGGAATTACCATTATAACCGTAAAACTGAATCTAAGTATTAGATACTAGACAGGCTCAATCGGGTTAGCTAAGACATATTTTCGATTCGGTGGGAGCAGGGAATTTGAAACTAGCAGATTGGGCTGATTCCGGATATCAACAGAAGAGCATAGTAGATGAAATTGGTGAGAGCGAATATTTTCAGAACACAGTGATACAGTAAGAGTTAACTGATGTTCATACGCCTGTTGATCTTTAAGTATCTTCAATTACTGTGCTTCAGGTCGCTTTCGCACTTCATTAGACCCCATTAAGTCAAAAAGTGGTCTCATCTTGTCTACTGCATATTCTATTTAACACTATTGTGGCCTACCCCAGTTAATTGTATTGGAAACATATAAGCTAGCTATACGACAAAGAATCTGCTTTCTTGCAAATATGTAATTTGTAAATCTTGCAGTACCACTCCACTCAAGGAAAAAAATTGTTCTAAGGAGTCCAGTTTTCCTTTAAATTCTCCATCGCAGAATTGGAAAGCAAGGTATGGGGATGAAGATAAACAAGTTCAGGCTTCAATTGATAGCTACACTTCTTTGCTTCTGCTGCATCAATGTTGCAGCAGAAGTGAAGAACCAGCAATCCAAAAAGACATACATAATTCACATGGACAAGTTCAATATGCCTGCAAGCTTCAGTGATCACCTCCAGTGGTATGATTCATCTTTGAAGTCAGTATCAGAATCTGCTGACATGCTTTATGCTTACACCCATGTCATCCATGGCTTCTCCACAAGACTGACACCCCAAGAAGCTGAGTCACTCGAAAAGCAGCAAGGAGTTGTGTCTGTTATTCCAGAAAGAAAATATGAACTGCATACAACAAGAACACCAGAGTTCCTTGGACTAGGGGAAAGTGCATCTGCGCTTCCTGCATCTTCATCTGTGAGTGAGGTGATCATTGGAGTACTAGACACCGGTATCTGGCCGGAGGTAAAAAGCTTAGACGATGCAGGGCTTGGCCCGGTACCAAGTAGCTGGAAAGGGGTGTGTGAGGTGGGAAAGAATTTCAATTCATCAAGCTGCAACCGGAAACTAATCGGAGCAAGATTCTTCTCCGAAGGTTATGAAGCTGCTTTTGGACCAGTAGATGAAACAGTGGAATCAAAATCACCAAGAGATGATGATGGTCATGGAACTCACACAGCAACAACAGCAGCTGGTTCTGCAGTTCCAGATGCTAGCCTATTTGGCTATGCAAACGGGGTGGCACGCGGAATGGCAACTCATGCTCGAATAGCAGCATACAAGGTGTGCTGGCTTGGTGGATGCTTTGGCTCTGATATATTAGCCGCAATGGATAAAGCTGTTGCAGATCGTGTGGATGTTTTATCCATGTCTATTGGAGGAGGACTCTCGGACTATTTTAGAGACACTGTAGCTATTGGAGCTTTCACAGCAATGTCATACGGAGTCCTTGTATCTTGCTCAGCTGGAAATGGAGGTCCAACATCAGGCAGCTTGTCCAATCTTGCGCCTTGGATAACCACAGTTGGTGCTGGTACTTTGGACAGGGATTTTCCAGCCTATGTGACCCTTGGTAATGGGAAGACTTACTCTGGCACGTCACTTTACAACGAAAAGCCATTATCAGATTCACTCCCATTGGTGTATGCTGGCAATGTAAGCAATTCAACAAGCGGTTATCTTTGTATGACAGGCAGTTTGATTCCTGCAAAAGTTGCAGGAAAAATTGTCATATGTGAGAGAGGTGGGAACAGTAGAGTACAAAAGGGTTTAGTGGTTAAGGATTCTGGTGGTCTAGGAATGATTTTGGCCAACACAGAAGTGTATGGCGACGAGCTTGTTGCGGATGCACATCTTCTGCCTTCAGCTGCTGTGAGCCAAAAAGTAGGGGATGCCCTTAAAAGCTATGCCTCTACTGATCCCAAGCCAATGGCCACAATCAGTCCTGGAATCACAAAGCTAGAAGTTGAACCATCTCCTATAGTGGCAGCATTCAGTGCCAGAGGTCCAAATATGATCACACCCGAAGTACTCAAACCAGACCTCATAGCGCCAGGGGTCAACATCCTGGCAGCTTGGACCGGTGCAGTTGGTCCATCTGGTCTACCCAGAGACAAGAGGCGTGTGAATTTTAACATCATATCTGGCACATCAATGTCCTGTCCACACGTAAGCGGATTGGCCGCACTTGTGAAGGCTTCACACCCTGACTGGAGCCCAGCAGCCATTAGGTCTGCCCTGATGACCACAGCCTATTCAACATACAAAAATGGTGGAACCATACTTGATGCTGCTACTGGAAAGCCATCAACACCATTTGATTATGGTGCTGGACATGTGAACCCAGTAGCAGCTCTCGATCCTGGCCTTGTCTATGATGCCTCTGTTAATGACTACTTGGCCTTTCTCTGTGCTCTAAACTACAGCTCAATTCAAATTAAGCAAGTCACGAACAAAGACTTCACTTGTGACGCAACTAAGCAATACAGTCTTGGTGATCTTAATTACCCTTCTTTTGCTGTTCCTCTAGAAACTGCTTCAGGCATCGGAGGAGGTTCTGGTGCGACAACAACCAGGAAGTATACCAGGACCTTGACAAATGTGGGCACGCCAGGGACATACAAAGTTTCCTTGTCCTCACAGACATCGTCGGTGAAGATCTCAGTTGTCCCAGGATCACTCACTTTCAGTCAAGAAAATGAGAAAAAAAGTTATACGGTTACCTTCGTTGCGAATTCTATGCCATCTGGTACAAATAGCTTTGCACAACTCGAATGGTCAGATGGGAAACACGTAGTTCGTAGTCCAATAGCTTTCAGCTGGACATAAGGATCCTGAAGGACTGCTTGAATTTCTGTAATTCACCGAACATGTTTTATCTGAGTTTATGTGTAATTGATGTATTTTACTTCATGTTTGATGTTCAATAGCTTGGGAGATCAGCAACTTCTGTTAGATAATCCAGTGCGAAGGAAAATAGGTTCAATAATTGTACAAAAGACATTTGCAAAAACAGCAAAATCTTTATACATGAACCGGTTTTCTGGTTGCTCGCTAGCTTCAATTTGGAATCTTCCACCTTTTCTTAGTCCTGCATCTCAGAAACTTCATTAAAGTAGCTGCCTAGAAAGTCCTAGCATGGCTGCCCATCCATTGACAATTCATGCATTAGGTATATACATGTATACATTTTTCACCAAAAAGGTTTTCATGTCAGTGATCCATTAGTAGCACTTGTCGACGCAAGCCATGGCTTTGATCTTAAGATCATTACGAGACCACATTGTGGGCCAAAGATGAGACCAAACAACATGGAAGAATGAATTACCTCCACCAAGTCCATTGAAGAATGAATAGGTTTCTCCAGGCTTAAGGGTCAAAGAAAACACGTAAAAGAATGATGCAGACGTTAATACTTAATAGCTTACAGTATATACAAATTGCATTTTTTTTTTGAGGATTAATACCCAAAACTATTTGTAGTTAAACAATGACCCTCCTCCGGAGCAAACAGCCTTCGCGTGAGCCTCCATTAATGGCCTCTCCTGAGCCATATGGCTTTGCTATCTGAATTTATCAGAGTATTTTCACTAGAAATGTCTTCTGAGGAAAAAACATTACGGTGGCCGTTCGCATTTGCCTTCCTCGCAATGGTTCAACATGTGCTCGTTTTGGCTTTAGCATTTGTTAACTAGTGTAGCTATTTTTGGCTTTAGCATTTGTTAACTAGTTTAGCTATCTTATATCCGACTCTTTGTCCAACATCGTAAAGGACAAAGGTCAACAAATGGTTTTGTTATTGTTTTTGATTGGAGTTTTAACACCAGCTTGATAAAGAAATTTGAAGTGTTTATGGCACTAAGCTCCTCTCCTCGGAGACGGTGAAGGTGGGCAAAGAGACGGAGTTAGAGGATGAGTGGAGAAAGTAAAATGGTGTGTATAACTGGATGTTCAGGTTACATTGCTTCATGGCTCGTTAAGTTCTTGCTTCGACGCGGCTATACCGTCAGAGCTGCTGTTCCTGACCTAAGTTTGTATCACTCACTCCATATGTTGTCTCTGTTTCTTCTCTACTACTTAACTAGTAAGGTTGGATAGATTCTGCTCAATTATAATTTAGTTATATACATCAGATGATCCAAAGAAAACAGAACACTTGCGTGCACTGGACGGAGTCAGAGAGACTTACCCTGTTCAAAGTAAATTTATTGGACGAAGGAGGTAAGCCGAGTTTGAACCTGCCTGTTGGCTGACTGTTGCATTTCAATCCTTATTCATACCCCTTTTGCAGAAAACGTTCATCGCATGGTTTTGATTATGCTGTCTACCATAGGTAGATCTAATCGTACCCCGCTGTTAAGGGAACGTTAAATGTTCTCCAGTCCTGTGCAAAAGCTACAGCCAGCAAGAAAGTTATTATAACATGCTCCATGGCAGCAGTTTTCTTCAATGGGAAAGCTCTGACATACTGACGTGGTAGCTGACGAGACCTGGTTTTCAAATCCATCCTTTTGTGAATCACAGAAGGTATACAGGCTAATCACTAAGATTTGACCATTCCATTTTTGTTTTTATTTCTCTGTTCTGTCATCATTTGTCAACAATATGCATCAGAACTTTTTTCTACAGAATCCTGTTGATTGTCCTACAGCAGCTACTTGCTTGCTCTCTCAGGAATATTGTTTTCCAACTTATTCCTGTTTCTTGTTTAGCTTTGTACGTGAAGAAAATGGAATTGACATGGTTATAATAAATCCAGGCTGGGTGATTGGTCCTATCTTACAACCAACGATTAAAATCTCACAGTGGAGATGATTTCCGAGGGCTTAAATGGTATTCATTTCACATATCTGACTTCACTGCCCAGACAAGACTCTATTATTGACATGGTTACTATGTACACGGCTCGAACATTTCCAGATCAGATTTTGACATTTTTTTATGTTAGGTATATTGGCATATTGCCAATGCGCATATTCAAGCTTTCAAATTACCCTCAGCTTGTGGAAGATACTGTGTAGTTGGA
Source organism: Erythroxylum mucronatum (assembly GCA_027563825.1). Lineage (NCBI taxonomy): Eukaryota > Viridiplantae > Streptophyta > Magnoliopsida > Malpighiales > Erythroxylaceae > Erythroxylum > Erythroxylum mucronatum. The sequence goes on along the minus strand of JAOSBP010000002.1, from coordinate 3,194,446 downwards.
AGAGTAGGACACAATGGCTTTGTTTGGACAGTAGCTTATCAACTAAAAATTAGCTGATTAACCAAAAATTAGATGGTTGACTTCATCTACCAGCTCTTAAATGAGTTTGGTTGTTGGCTGGTTGGGATGGCTGATTCAACCCAACCAGCTAAAATCAACAAGCTGCTTATTAGCAGCGTTTGGGGTAATCAGTTGATTACCCCAAACTTATATGCCAAATTTGCCCACGATACTTTCTTCATCTTCGAGCAATTCTGAAAGTGGGTTTCCCCTTTCTCTGGGTTTCTGCCTCTTGTAAGTTGTAACATAGCCCGTCACTCTGAATTTCTACTTTCTAACAACATGGAAAAAGGGAGAATTTTTATCAACCAAACAAACAAATCAATCATTTTTCTAGTTCATTTCTTCATTTTCCCGACATGGACAAATAACAAAGCCAAATGGGTCTTCAATCATTTTTTCAGCTTCTGGCCATCACTCAAAACGTAAACTGACTCCAAGAGAAAGGAAGTTGACTGAAAACAAAAACTAACAAGTAACTCAAAATGAAAGAGTAGAAATGAACAAACCTTACAACTTGTGAGCTACAACAACTAGAAGAGTTCAAAAGTAGGTCACTGAGACAAAGGAGGGAGAGTTTTCGGAGAGGTTCTTAGAAGATAAGAAG
>JAOSBP010000002.1:3133197-3165599 GCA_027563825.1 Erythroxylum mucronatum | reverse complement strand
AACTCATTCACTTTACTCTCATAACCCATACAAATCTACTCAAATATTTTCTCATTAATTTTCTTAAAGCACAAAAACATCTCTAACACAATTCATATACAAAAATACTCATTTAAATTTATTTTAATATTTCTAATTTTCACCAAAAGTTCGTTGTCCAACAATCTTAATATTGTGACTTAAGCTCTTTCGTTTAATTTTCTTTCTTAGCTTTTAGTTGAGATTTACTCTTGATATTTGAATTTCAGAAGTTTTGAATCTGGCAATTGTCTTCTAGATAGTACAGGCTTATCCTTAATTACACATTCGTAACAAGGAGTTTCTATAGGGTATATGTTACTTCTCAATCATATTCCAGGATCTATTTGAATTTCTACTGTACAATTAAACATTATTTGCTTCATTATTGTCCATTCTAATTATATGATAGCTTATCTTTAGTATATGATGGCTTTTTTCTTTCCTAATTCAAAACAAACTAGCTTAATTATGCATAATTTCAAGCACTCTTCTAATCTTGAAGTTGCTCTCATGATTTTTCATGACTTATCTTTCGTATATGATGGCTGAAGTATGAAGTTGCTTTCATCAAGATGGGAAAACCTAGCTAGTTGTCCTAGTTATGTTTTTTTTTTTTGTAATCTCGGCATTTATAATTTGTAAACTAGTATCTATATTTATTATTTTGTCCATAAAATTATTAAGGTTGCATTAAAATCTTGTATACGAAAAATATTCTTTTTGTTGGTATAATTTAATAATATTTTACTTTTTATATGCAATATTTCATATTATCAATTTTTATCATATTTTTGTATAATAAATTAACAAAAAATCTAAATATTATATACAATAATATGGATTAAAAATATCATAAATAATTATAATTAACGTGGTATAATATTTCATTAAAATGTATATTAAAATTTTGACCATATTTTGCAAAACTTAGCTAAAAATATTTGGCTGTATTTTCAAAAACGAAATGTAGCTAAAAAGTTTTACTTACATTTTTGAAAATGTAGCAAAATGTAAAACATTTAGTTACATTTTTTGAAATGTAGCTAAAAAATTTTGACTATGTTTTCAAAATGTAGATAAAAATTTTTAGCTATGAAAATTAAGCATAACCAAAAGGTATTGGCGACGGTTTAAAAAACATCGCTAATAATTTTTTGCTACAAAATAAAGTGTTGAAAAAAACTATTAACAACGATTAGTAAAAAAAGTCGCTTATAGTTTCAACTAAAGAGATTTAGGGAAGTTTTTGACAACGAATATAAATCGTTGCTAATAATTATTAGCGACGATTTTTTTCATGGCAAAAGGTGGTTTCTATTGTAGTGATTATGGGTGCTATAGTTATCTCTTGGAAGTTAAGAGAAGCAAACTTCTACTGTCTTGTGTTCTTTAGAAGTTGGATGTATGGTTGTTGGTACAACTTCTTGTTAAGTACTCTCTGGTTGTGAAGGATTTGAGATGATGTAAAGAAAAAATAAGTGAAGGCAAAAAATCAAGACTATTATAATAGGACAAGACTGCTGAAGACATCATTATAAAGTATTGCAATATCAAATGATCTTATAATGGATTTATTGACCAAGCCACTTCCATTAAATAAATGCATGTACGTAAGAGAGCAGAGTTGTTGAAAGTTGGAGATTTCTACATTAATTAGGAAAGAGTGCTAAATGTGGTAATTGCTTAATTCATTCTCTTGTACTCTTTACTGAATAATCAAGTCTTTAATTTAGTTAGAGATTGTTATCTTTTACTTTTATGTTAATCATATTGCTTTTGTTTTGAAGGATTAATTGATACGTTGGAATCTGTTGCCGTATTGTGTTTTTTATTTTTATTTATATTCCTACTTTGGAATATTTAAAGATTGCTTCATTAAATAAAAGAATTATCTTAATCATTATATTTTTTTGTTGCTTTTCAATTGTTAATAAAAGTGTCAAGTAAGTTTTCTTCTTTATCATCTTGTTTTCTTTTTCATATTTTATAATTTCAATAAAATTAACAAAAAGTTACATAACAGATCAGTATTTTTAAAAAAAAAATTATAAAACCATACTATTTAGTTCTCAATTTATAGTAATATCCTTGTTCATTGCTCCAATCTGCTTACGAAAATATTGATTAACATACACATATGTATGAAGATGAACAATACATATCATCATTCAAACCCTTCTTTTGCTGTCTATATGTATGAACATGAACTATATATCAAAGGCAGTCCCACAGCCCAAACACCTGTCTCATAAGATAACATATTTATCATCGTCTTCAAGTTTTCTTTAACACCAAAATTAGTGTGGGAATTGTATCCTATGCCATGAAAGAATTTGTAATCAAAACCTTTTATCTATTCCAACTCGCATCAAAGACGCCTTTAGCATTTACATGCAAAAATGGGGTAAGTGACAAACGCATCTCATCCACTAATAAAAAGTTATTATCTTAATATAGTAAAACTCTGTCCTCTGCGCACGAGTACTCTTTCCACCAAGACAGTCTCTGTGCACGTATATATCTCTCTGATCTCCTTTTTCAACACAAGTACATTTCCCAAGTTAACTCAATTATTGGTTCTTCTTCAGTCTTGTTTTTCAATTTCTTTCGAGCCTTACCTCCCGAACCCCTCTAATGGCCGTCCATGTACCTAAAATTTAGTTGATAAGCATATACTTTCAAGCAATTGACAAGCAAAAAGTAAAAAGATTTGAAACTCAGGCCAACATTCATTGTCATCTCAACTTGAGAGCGATACATACATATGCAGGTACAGAAGTGGAACACTAACCATCAAATATTGGTAGTCCAGCCATGCATTTACACGTGTTATTAGTGTGAAAACCCTTCTCTAGGGATGAAAAACACTGTTTTCTCAGAATGCGTGTGTATTACTTTCCAGTCTGAATACAGTGTTCTTGACTGCTAGAGAAAGCTATTCAACACGACCACTGTAGTTTTCATACCAGTTATACCGAGTTTAGTTATGTATGGCAGCTTATAATATATTTTGTCCAGTCAACCACGTTTCTTGGAGCATCTAAGAAAAATAAAAGGAATCAATCCCTTTAAGTAACGCCTTCAGCTCCCTTACAAATGGCTTCATCCATACTGTATGTGTTTAAGTTTGTCTTCTTTAGCTTCCCACAGTTCTTGACAGCTAATATATAAGAAATCATCATTTATCCCCTGCAAAATAGTAACCTTAGATGTTTCTAAAGACCAAAATATGATTATGATTTATATTTGGAGTTACAAATAAATTGTGAACCAAGACAAATTATGTGTAGAAACTATCATGTTATAACTTGTGATTATTATAACTTTACAATCTTATTTTATCAAGTCCATAATCTTAATTCCAATTCTTAAATATATGCATAACTATATATAAATATAAATATAAATATATATATATATATATATATATATATATATATTGTCTTCCACCGATGAGACTTAGAAATGATATTTCCATCCACTTGATTTCACTATCATTGACAAAGGATTAAATATTCGTTTCTTTTCACGTGTGAAAGGACAAGGCGTAATTAATGGAAGTGGAAATTCTTTTTATTTTATTTTCCCAGATAATAAGTTTATATGAAACTTTTACTAATCCAACTATATTAGTTTAGCATACGGTTTGAAAAAATATTAGAAGTCCAGGAGAAAGAAACTATTCCCTGATTTCGTAAGTAATCCAAGAGCTGTTCATTAGACATTAGAAACCCATGAAATAGAAGTTAATTGTCTAAGTATATCCCAGGTGTCTTAAATGTTCTTAATCATACAGCTGTTGGGATATGAAGGAATTTGAGTAACTTTGTACTTGCATGACAATGGCCCATCTTATATGCTATTTCTTTCTTGATTTGATGGTTGAAAGAAAATCCCATTGAATGTTCCAACTTAAGTCTTTCTTTATTGGTTGTCTTGTCCTACATCCTCGTTAGGACCCACATGCACAGCCCCCTTTCAGATTAATCACACCTCATTGCACGCACAGGCACAGCAACTAGATCACCAACTAAATTCCTCTCAATTTGCATATAAAAGCAAAGGACATGGTTGAGATTTGAGACGTTCTTGTTGAGGTTCAGATATATTCTAATTCTCTAGGGTGTAGATAGACCTAGAGGCCTATATATAAAACCCTCTTTTCTCTAGCGTTTTCAGTTTTAACTCCCACTCAAAATTACTTGACAAGATCGTACCCTTACCATCCCTTGTCTCAAATAGTTACCATGAGGGCACCTGTGTCTTGTTTTACAAGGAGGATGTGTAATTCTACTGAAGAAGAAACTGAGTTGCGAAGAGGTCCTTGGACTCTCGAAGAAGACACTTTACTCACTCACTACATTGCTCGTCATGGAGAGGGTCGTTGGAATATGTTAGCTAAATGTGCAGGTAATGACTTGAAAAACCACAATTTCCATACTCATAATCAGCTGAAAGTTTCGTTTATGTGTGGCTTTCTGAATTTTTCAGGACTGAAAAGAACTGGAAAGAGTTGCAGATTGAGATGGTTGAATTACTTGAAACCTGACATTAAGCGTGGAAACCTCACTCCTCAAGAACAACTCTTAATTCTTGAACTGCATTCCAAGTGGGGTAATAGGTAACTAAGGCGTTATATATCTTCTTAAACTTAAGAAAGTCTCTCAAGTAATTTGTCGGTCTTATGTTATTCAATAAATTCAGGTGGTCAAAAATTGCACAACATCTTCCTGGAAGAACAGACAACGAGATCAAGAATTATTGGAGAACAAGAGTTCAGAAACAAGCACGTCAACTCAACATCGAGTCAAATAGCAAGAGGTTTGTTGATGCTGTCAGGCGTTTCTGGATGCCAAGATTGATTCAGAAAGTTGAACAACAAACTTCTCATTCCCCTTCTTCCTCTTGTTTAACAACCCTGAATTCACAAAGCCAAGCAGTTACTTCTCCATCAATCCATTCAACAGTTCCGTCTTTTTCAACCTCATCAAATATTCCCCAAAGCACATTTGGTCACTATCCAAGTCTTGAAAGTGAAAGTGAAATTTTAAGCTCAAACACCAATCCTGGTGATGTAATTCTGACAAATTATTCCATGGAAACATCGGACTCGCAGAAGCCTCATGACATTCTCGAGAATTACCACATGAACCTATTTGGAACTGCTGACGTCTTCTGCAATAACTCAATTCTAGGTGACAGTCTCTACATGGGAGATGAAGATTTTTACATGGACGGGATCAATGTAGGTTGTCTGACTGGAACAAGTTTTGAGAACTCAACATGGGATTGCCAGATAGGTGAATTCAACTGGGCACCAGATGACTTGTCGGACACTTTGTGGAACATGGATGATATATGGCAGTTCAGGGAGTTCTAGTTGTGGTCCATGGACAGATCATTTATTGACGAGCGCAGACATAATTCTAAACCTCTAATTGGATCAACAGTTGGAAAACTAGCATAAAGCATAATCACCACTGTGATTTTAATTAACGCAATATTGTTATGGTATTTTGAGTTTTGTTTGCTGGTAAGAGAGCATGATCATTAGCACATAGTTTGGTTGATTAACATGTGGAAGTACTTTATGGCGATAATGACCAACTATCCACTTTTTATCTGCATTTCTTTTCGTCATCCTTTTTAGTGAAAAGAAGAAAAGACCGCAAAGGTGGGGATCAAAATCGATTTGAGGGGGAAAAAAAAAGGGGGAAGAAGTGACTACACATAGAAGTAGAGAGAGAGAGTTGGAATGACTACACGTAGAAGTAAAGAGAGTGCGAGAGGGTAGGAGTCATGTCTGTGTACGTGTTTAGTTAAGACGAAGGTAGATTTTGGACTCTGGAGGGTCGGTATCTGCAACAATGTAACCAATAGGACCTGACATCATTGATCAGTTTTCGATATTAATAACCAACTATAAAAAAACGTTGGTGTAGAAGTGGTGTCTTTTCTTAAAGTAACTAAAATGATACGATAGACTGATAGTTCTTCCGCAGCATTCTTAGCTAATGATCTCTGGAGGTGCCCAAATGGTAAAAATACTTAACCATGCATTGACCGTACGAGTTCACCGTTAGTTTACATGTTCAAATTTATGTTCGCATTTACAGGATAGTTAAATTCCAATTAATTTCATGTGGAATGTTAGACATTTTACAGGCTCACGTTCCGTATTAGAATTGTTTGTAATCAGTAAAGACTTAGTAAGCAAACATGTACAACATTGTTCTATTTAATTTAATTGATTTATAAAAATTTGACCACATATATAATAATGATTCAGAATTTGATATTAGATTTTCTACAAAATAATTAGATGTCAATCAGTATGATCAACCCCACTTTAATTTTCCAAGTCTGTTTTGATATATAGAAAATTGATAGGCGTGCTCTCGACTTACTATTTTAAGGTATATATGATTAATCTAGGACTATATCTCCAAATTGAACAAAGATTATAGGAACTTCTGAGCACTGGAAGTTGACATATAATTACCAGCATAAAACTGTTCTTAGATGGTTTAATTTAATACGAAACATATATAGTCCTCCCACTCTCACTATAAATAAATAGATTTGTGTTAAATCGAGGCTTGGTTAGCTGAGAACATTGAAGCCTAAGTTTATTTAGTTGGCACTTGGAACCAAAGTTTTATTATGTATGTATATATGTAAGACTAATAACCCCTCCTAATGTTGTGCAAATTTAATGAAGCCAGCCTTCTAACCCGCGCGCACACACGTATATCTATGTATGTTGTAAATAGTAAACTAAAATTGGATGTTGACGCCTAAGGAGAACACATTGTCTTGGTGCAAATTTGTCACAGTTTGGATTGGTAACACTTGCATAGAATATAGAATAGGCATCCGATAGTTTTAAGGTTCTCATTGGTAGGAGGTGTACCATATAAAAGTTCAAAGGGTGTTTTCCAAGAGAGTTATGGCAATGGCATTTTGTTTATGAGATAAGTGGCAGTAAGTATGCAATCACCCCAGAAAGTCTATGGAAGATTTGCATGGATTTTTATAGCTCTAGTTGTATCAAGCAAGTGCCTATGTTTCTTCTCAACTACCCCATTCTGTTAGGGTGTATAAGTCATGGATTTTTGATGAATGATGCTTTGATCTTACATATATTTCAGACATTATGTCCTGACAATTTCAGAACCATTTTCTAATCTTAGAAACTTAGGTTTGGCATATAATGGTTTTATATGTATGTGATATAGGCAATGAAGGTAGGACAAACTTGTTGTTTATTGTGCAAAAGATAGGTCTAAGTAGCTCTAGTTTTGTCATCAACTATGGTTAGGAAATAATGTGCACCATTAAGAGCGGGTGTTCTATACGGCCCCCACAAGTCAACATGTATCAATTCAAAAGGATGAGCAGAAGATATAGTGTTTCTAGGAAATGACAATCTATGATGTTTAGCAAAGGCACAAGTATTATAGAAAAAATGACTTTTATAAAAATGTTTACAAGCAGAGATATGAGACATTTTTGACAAAGAGGTATCACCTAATCTAGCATAAAAAGTATGTAAATTTGCTGCAATAGAAGAAACACTATGTAGGTTTTCTACAAAAAAAATTACTACTCTTAGAGATTGTTTCAGAAGAATTAGTAGCTTTCCTCAGTGGAAAAGCCTTGTATTTGTAGAGTCCATTAAAACCCTTGCCAATAACAATAATTTTTTTAATTGTAAGGTCTTGAAAAGTACAATGAGTGGGATAAAAATTGACAACAAGATTATGAGATTTAACCAACTTTCCAACTGAAAGAAGATTATATTTAAAGTTTGGCACACAGAAAACATTTTCTAAAGTCAACAAAGGAGTTAATCAAATTTGTCCTATAATGATGACAGATTTTGTGTTACCATTAGGAAGGGTTATAAGAATAAGCTCGGTAAGGGTCTTTGTAGTATGAAAGAGTGTAATATGTAGAGTCATAAGGTCTGAAGCCCCTACGTCCACTATCCAATCAAGATACACATGCATATCATCACGTTGGCAAGATAAATAAGAAGAGGTTTGTGATATAATACCTACCAAATTCACTAGGGCAGGATTACCACATTCTGGTATGGTTACCATAGGAGATTAAACTTTAAACATCATCATCTCCTGGCACATTGCAGCAACAAGCCTTTGATCCATACTATTCTTCTTAGCCCCATCTATCTCATCTTCATAGTCAAAATCAAAAAGTGTATCATAACTAGACACATTTTCAGGTCCGGCACTGGCTTGAGCAACCAATCTAAAGCCTTTATTTCCTTTCTTCCCTTTGTACCAATCTGGATATCCTAACCTTTCAAAGCATTGCTCATAAGTATGGCCATCTTATTGATAGTAAGTACAAAACCTTTTATCAACATCCTTTCCCTTCTTAAAATCCTTTTTCCCACCAAAAGAAGACTTTCTAGTATTGCTCTTTACTGAGTAGGCTCAACTACAAATGTGGTTACTTGTTTTTGTTTTTCAACTTGTTGAACTTTATGGTATGCTCTATTAACACTAGGTAGAGGATCCATTGAAAGAGTATGATTGTGAACAGACTCATATTCATCATTAAGGCGCATTAAAAATTGCATCAGCTTTGAACGACTTTCAATCTCTAAAAATTTTTAGTGATACCACAAACACAGTCTTTCAATTTGCCATAGTTACAAACTGGAATTCCATTCAGATTGTGCAATTCATCCTAACATCGCTTCAATTTGGTGAAGTAAGCAGCAATTGAGAGATTACCTTAAGAGATATGACTCAGATCACGTTCAAATTGGTAAATCAATGGTCCATTACATTGACCATAACGCTCACTAATCTCTTTCCACAACTTTTGTACAGATTGCACATAAAGAAAAGCATCTATTAACTCAGTCACCATAGGATTCAGGATCCAACAAGTCACCATATAGTCACAACGAATCCATTTCCGGTAATCATAATCAATGATCAGAGGTTTAGGATAAGAGTCATCAATGAATCCTGATTTCATCTTCACGCCCAGCGTCATTTACACTGTGCGACTCCACCCAAGGAAATTACCTCCATTGAAGGGAACATTCGTGAGTGACATGCCTGGATGATCTACACTCATCACATAAAGAGGATCGTTCACTGAATCATCCATTATTGAGAAACAAAATCAACAAATGCTTGATGAAGTTCCAAGAAAAGACCAAATCCCTAACTATCAATGTTAGATTAATCGAAGAATTAAGCTGATCAATTGGAAACAAACAACAAATTTGTGGAAAAGTTTTTAGGGATTTTGTAGAACCTTGGGCTTTGATACCATAAGAAACTTAGAGGATTGCAGGAAGAAGAAATGAAGAAGAGAGGAAGAGAAATGATGAAGAATGGTTGTTGCATTAGCTTTCACGATGTTTACAGAGAGTTCTAAAATAAAAATGCAACCCACTATCTAAATATAAAATACCTTTTATATACAGTTGTACATGTAATAAGAGAAATCAAATAATAATAACAAAGTCACTACATATTTCACATGTTTACGCCTAAGGAGCTAAGCAAAGTGTAACTAGAGATCAAAGCAAAATCTAGGTCAAATCCAAGCACCATAATAGGTTTATCTTAAGACAACATTAAAGTAAAGTGTAACTAGAGATCAAAGCAAAATCTAGGTCAAATCCAAGCACCATAATAGGTTTATCTTAAGACAACTAATTATAATGTCTTTAACTATAAAATGACGACCATTTTCTTATCTCTAGGTCTTTCAACTAAATCTATCAATATTATGAATATCGTACCAGTCCGAAATTAATCATAATATGATACTGTATCAGTACCGATCAATACTTGGTACTATTTCTTATAATTTTTTAAATTTATAAAATAGTCCTTATTTTTAAAAATTACAAAATAGTCCATCAATATATTGTATTGTATAATTTATAATTTTATATTAACTATATCTTTAAAAATCATAATAATAGCAATTTGAAATAATAACAATATTTTTATTAATATTACTTTTTGCATATTTCATATATAAATAATATTTACAATTAATTAAAAATATTTAATCACCATACAAATACAAAATTAAGGATAATACAAAGTACTTAAAATGTTAAATTTTCATCATATAATAAATAATAATTATATTAAAATGTTAAATAAAAAGATTAATAAATATCTATAACGCTATAAATATTACAATTTATAACAAGAGTTCATGCTAAGGAAACAACCAACCTGAAGTAAAATCTAAAACAAAAACAATTATAATTATATTTATATTGCATATATAGAATTTACCATATACATAAAATATAAGTGAAATTAAAAGAAGAGAAGGAATAAAAACCTAGAACTTCATTCAATTGAATATCTACTTAAATCGCATCAACTCTAATTCAATATGGTACAAAATCCTCATCATTAAAAGGAGTCTTATTATCACCATCATTCAAATTCATTGCACCAAATAACATGTTAATACTTTTCTATCGAAGATTATCTTCCAAGTCAATCTCATCTATCAAACCAGGTTCCTTAGAAACTCAATCCACTAAAAGATCAACATGGTCAAGGAAAATTGAATCTATAAAACTGCTTATTCTATTAAGAATCCTAGTAAAATAATAACATTAAATTATTAAGAAGTTATAAGAAACTATATCCAACTTAATGATAATAATAACATATATCTCTCAAAGCTTTAAATTGTATCGAACAAAAGACAAGTCGTTCTGGAGTGGATAAACTCAAATGTGCTCTAATTTCTTTCACACCCTATTGAACTTACACATTAACTTAGAATTCGAATTGCAAACTTTTGCAATTCTAGAATACCACTTCCAAATTGGTCCCACCAACAACTATAAGACAACAAAAGAAACATTATAAACAAAATAAAGTAATAATTAATTTTCAACAAGTAATAAAAGTGAAAAATATGTACCTGGATTAAGTTTGTCTCTTTGACAAATAGATAATAGACATCCTAAAATCACCATAATCATCTTTATAAATTTTCATTTGTGAGCTTAAAAGATCTTGAATCATCTCATAGGCAAAAACAATTGTAATAGTTAATAACATTTTCCTATTAACTTCAACTTTCTTTGTAAAACTTGATTTGGCATAGACACTAAGATTTAAAAATATCTTAACTGAAATAGCAGAGAGTAAAGTAAACTTACTCATCTCTCATTGATAACTACAAAATAAAACGTGTACTAAGAAGACTTGTTTTTCATATTGGTCTAATTGCTTCATTTGCCATCTCTATGGCATCATAAAAATTACTCATTGTTACTTTCTCATCACTATCAGCTAACCAAAGTATTCTCACTAAAGATTTACAAACTCGAATATTTACAAATTGACATTAGGACTAAAATTTATTATCTTTAAATATAATTCTAGAAACCTCTAATCCAATATTAGACTTAGCATGCTAAAATGAAATCCCCTAATCACTTATAAATATTTGCCTCAACTCCTTCTTCGTTATAATAAAACACTAAAGTGATAAAAATTAGTTGTAAATCTTGTAATAGCAGGAAGACACAAATTTCTACCATTTTTGAAATCCTTTCTTATTAAATTTAGGACCCATGCACTATTAAAAATGAACTTGGTCACTTTTTTTGCTTTTTGTATAGTCTCATCAATAATACTAAAATATCTAGCATCTCCTATATTTTTCGATATTAGGTCAATGTAATACAACATAAGAAGTGTAATAAAAAGAATTATATTTACTTTGCAAACTTCTTCTAGTTGTTTTAAAAGCAGAATCATTATCAATAATAAACTGAATAATATTTTCTGGCTCAACTTCATTAACAACTTCTTCTAATATTTGAAATAGAGTATCAGCATTCTTAACAAGACCAGATGCATCAATAGCTTCAAAACATTATCCTCTTTGCAGAATAAATAATAATAATAATAATAATAATAAATTCTTATCTTCTATTTGTTCAACCATAACACATGATTAAACACCAAAAATTAGCCTAACTCATTATTGCTTTATCCAAATAATTTTTTATTTCATAATTGAAGCTACTCGGAAGTTTAACTTTGATGTCATCAGTAAATGAACTTTATATCTTGGACCATAAGAAGAAATTGCATCTACTATAGGTTAATAATAGGAAACATTAAATACTACTTGAATTATGTCATTATCTAGCTATTGTTATGTCCACATTATGATTCGGCTCTCTAGATTGTAAGACACTATAGATTGAAGGATGAGCTCCAAGAGATTTGTTCACATAGTACAAAGAAATTAGACATTTTCTTCTTCTTTTCTTAATATCTGGCGTAACATTCCCTTCTTATTAGATAGGAATACTACTACCTTCAACATCCTCATTATCATCCTGATCACCAACAAAAAGACTTTTACTACCAATTTCATAATTTAATCTTTGTCTTCTATCTTTCTCATTCTGATACTCTTCAAGCAAAGTCTTCATTTGTCTTTTCACATTATGAATCACTTGTTTACAGGACTCTACATCACCTTTGACCCTAGCTAAATGCTTCTTTAAGCTAATGATTCCTTCACTTTTCAAGTGCTTATTACGATACAAACAAATGGTATGGTTCTTCATTCTAAGAACTAATCCAGCACAAGCCAAATCATTGAATCTTCCTGAAGTGGCTAAATTATCAGGAGCACTTGAACTTTCTTCTATTTATCTGTAAAAATAAATAAAGACATATATCAAAATAACTTAATAACTTCATATCAAAATAAAGTTTTGTAAAAAAAATATGAAGAAATAGACCAATAATATTTTCTCAATAACTCTTTTTTTTCTAAACTCAAACATTAAATATATACATTGATTGTTGCACTTTCACAACTATAACTCATTTTATGTGATTACATAATTTAAACATAAGATCACAACTATAAAATATTTTTTGCAATTATATAATTCAAAAATAAACTCATAATTATAACCTATTTTGTTTTAAAATATAATTCAATCTTAAACTCATAAATTACAGTGATAGCTTATTTTGTGTTATTATATAATTTAACTGTCAACTCACATCTATAATTCAATTTGTGTAATCACATAATTCAACCATAAATTACAAATATAATTCATTTTGTATAATTATATAATTTAAACATAAACTAACAACTATAACCTATTTTGTATAATTATGTGATTCAACCATAAACTTTAACTATAACTTATTTTGTATGATTATTGATTACTTGATTAAATATTCCAATCATAGACATAAAGTCACAACTATGACTCAATTTTTATAATTAATAATTATATAATTCAACCATAAATTAACTAGTCCATTTTGATGATTACAAAAGTCAATTTATAATATATAACCTAATTTATAATAAAGACTAACTTTTCATTTAAATTTCAATGAATCTGAATCTCAGTCTCAAATTTCAGACAAAAACAACCTTGAATTCATATTCCAATTCCAAATTTCACATAACAAATGAATAACTTCAAATTTATAATCCAATTTAAACATAACAAATTCTAATTTCTAAACAGCACTAACCACTCTGTTAATTTTTATGAATGAAACAAATTCAAACTTCCATTTCACTATTCCACAATCACAAATTCACAATTTACAATTCACAATTCATAATTCACCACATCCACAAGTTCACAAGCCTACAACACAAGCAATCACATTATCAAATTCTCAATTATCACACACACAGAAGGTTCCACTTCTGGTGAATTTTTGCTAGCAAAATGCAACCTTGGCTTGAGATCACAAGTCACAACACTGCAATTTTACAATACAACACAACACAAAAGAGTGATGTGATGCACGATGGATGGCAATACGCACTATTGTGAGTGAGTAGTGGTGTTATGAGTGACTGGCTATGACAAATGGTGACGATGGCGATGGCACGACTGAAGAAAGACAATGGCACAATTGGTAATGACAGACCTGATGAATGGTAATAGCGTGATTGGCGATGGTTGAAGCTATCATTAACGTTGAGACGAATAGAGTCTGGATGGTGGACTAGAGAGACGAGGTCACGATAGAGAGGAGGGGTTGTGCCAGGAAAAACGAATAGCTTTTGTTAGGGTTTTGTTTTGCATTTCAGTCCTCCAATTTCTTAAAATTTACAGTATTGACCGGTATTTCAAATATTGGTCAGTACGATATGCTAAAATTTCGTACTGTTTTTCAATCGATTCGGCACAAAATTCACAACTTTGTTTATAACACATTGGAATTTAAAACCTTGCTCTTAAAATAGGAAGTACGAATCTCCAGGAATGGACCTTTCAATTCTATTCTTATGCGGTTAAAAGAGAAGTTATATGCTTGTTTTTATGACAAGTCTAGGTTCTAGGAAGGGAAAGTGCACGGACATAATTCTATACTAAATTCAGTGTGTGATCATATGCATATATAAAAATTCTAAAGCTATGGTGTCGATTAGAGAAGTTACAACGGCGGTATCTTATTCTAAGATATGTCCCACGACTGATGATTCCCTTATTTTCAAGGATATGCCTTGCGCTTGGATCAACTTGTCTTTCTTTATTGGTTAAGATAATAGGAGTCCCCTAGTCAAATCATCGGGAGGAAAGAGAACTACGTTATCATGTTGAGCCAAAGGGGTTCCAATTGAAGGAAACGGCATAGGTGTGCCCAATTCTCTCAAATTCCAATCAAATCAATGCCTTTCACTGTCACCTACATGCGTGAACAGACTAAACTCTCAAAGATAGAGAGGAGTGAGGCGGGTGTGGTGGGGGCTCTGTACCTGGCAAAGTTTCAAAAACTTGCAATGATGGCCTCTCTTATTGGTTCCTTCAAAAGCCCTTCAATTCTGGGGCCACAGTACCAACTATTTCCTACACTACAGAAGTTTTTACAGCGACAAGTTTTGAAGATTGTATTGGTGCATGCACTGAAGGCTCTTCAATGGTGGTAGGTCCAATGAAGTGAACCCCATATGGGCGACTTTCCTTCTCTATGGATTGGGTTAGAACATGTCCTACCATAATTCCAACTACCATTTAACATGACATGAAGCTTTTTCGGACTTTAACAGGAATCATGGTACAACTACGAGCAACCACTGGATGCCACGCTTAAAGGTCGTCATGTCTTACGAGGAAAATTATGCCGGCTGGATAGGATATAATTAGATATGAAATGAGTACAACGTCACATGATGTCAAATCCTCTCCACCTTTGAATTTAGATCGTCATTTCTTCTCGTAGACGCCAATCATTTATAACTAAGTTTTCGACTCAAGTAGAACGGATCGCAATACCTTCAAGTTTCAGATTACCATACACAAAATACACACACACACATCAGATTGATGGTCTCAGCAACTGTATGAAAGTTTGACCAAAGCGTTAATTCTACACCTGGTAATGGTAGTCTTTTGTTCCTAGTCTCACCATGGGAGAAAGTAATACGAACACCGAACCCCTACTAGAAATTATCAAATATTGTGCAAGAAGCCCCAGCAAATAGGCAAAAATGGAACTAATATTGCGTGGCATGACAATTTTGAGTGGACATTATGATTGGAATATGGCCATCTAAATAATGAATACATAAGATGTACACAACATATGCCTTTCATATATTTTCCAGTTGAAGCCTTTTCGTACATGTGCTTTGGAACATTAAGATGAGAGTATAATATGCACCTAATATTGAAGTAACTTGGCGATACGAACAACCTCCAGACCATGAACTTAAATACATATCAATAAATGTTGGAAGCCTGGCCATGCAAAACTACTCATTTCAAAGGACTGTCACCTAACAATGCTTGTTTCATTCCCTATCCATTTATCTTTTACTTCCCACCCTTGCCATAGCTGTCTCTTAGGGTTACAGTCCTATTGAAGATGAGCTTCTCAGTAGTTGAGTCTTTATCCACCGTAAAGTAACCTGGATTGCAGATCACAGCAAGATAGTTAGCCACAAAGTAAAACTTGAAATATCACGGAATGGTCCAAAAAAAAATTGGTAAGAAGTCAACAGTTCAACCGTTGATACCAAGATATTCAAACAGCAAAAGTTTTACCATTCTGAACTTAAATAATAAAAGAAGGAACTTACCAAGACGTTCAAATTGAAATCTATCACCTGGGGCAGCATTTCGAAGTGACGGTACAGCATATGCATCAGATATCACAACTTTTGAATGTGGGTTCAAATCAGAAAGCCAATCATCAAGTTCAGCAGGATTCTGATTCAACAAATGGAGATGTAAGATACCGACTTGTTTGCAGGAAAGAAATAGGGATATCAATCAGGCAATATGAACCAAACAATTGCCAACCTCAGAATTGAATAGCTTGTCAAACAATCTGACTGCCACTTTCAATGGTTTGACCCCAGGGGAAGGTTCAGCAACCCAGTGTAGAACCCCCTTAAAAAAATGAAAATATAGGTCAGTAGATATGCTAAACAAGCAATCAAATCCAAGAAAAGAAAAAGAAAAACTGATTATAAAATAGCAGTCAACATCAGAAGTAAAAACCTTTGGTCTAGTCGCCTTGGAAGGATCACATTCAGCACGGATCTCGGCAAGAGTCTCATTATCATCAGCCAAAACAAGACAAAGCGTTTCAGAACATCCAGCATTTGTTGTGATTATAACATCTTAACTATTACAGCATCACCTAGAAAGAAATACCTGATGAAATAAATGGAAGAAGGTGAAAATACAGCAAGATTCACTTCTCAAACTACTCAGATATAGCAGGTGCAATATAAATTTGGAACTTCACTTAAAAATCAGGGAAATGTAAAGCTATTCATTTATTATATAGATATCCTGTCTAATTTTAAATTTAACTTGTGTTAAAGTTCAACAAAAAACACATACCTTATAGAAAGCCAAAGAATGTTCAGTTTGAGCATCAGGACATTTCTTTGCATCAAGATCCATAATTGTCTCTGAATCCAGGTTAGTTATGACTATATAAAAACACAAAAAATTTACCTCAAAAATGAAGAAAAATAGTTCATAAGGAACTACACATCTGTCGAAGCCACCTAAAAGAGAACATCAAGATATCATAGCCAATATATGAGTGAGAGTTTGAGAGCAAACCATTTCATAAACAATTAGTGAAAGAATAAACATATGAAAATACACTGAAATGAGATGTAAGCATCATGATAAATGCAGGAAGATAACTCCTAAAAGAGTTGTTGGATCGTTTCCATTCTGGAACATTCCCAAGCAATATGCACCACTTACCCTTGTATGCCACAGAAAATGGAACAAGATGAATGGGAAGAAAAATCAGGAAGTGAACAGGAAGAGACGGACACGAAAACAGAGAAGGGAGATCCAAAGGGTAAATATAAACAAATTAACCGAAGTTGTTGCAGATGAAAAGAAGGAGATGCTCCAAATAATGAATCATGACTAGGCAATTACCCAAAACAGATAGTTCTCTAGAGATAGAGTCAATTTCTGACCATTACCGAAAACCATGTCCACATGGAGGAAAACTTTTGATAGCTCAGAAACTTCCCTACATCACATTTCAGGTGACAAAGACAAACAGGTTCATCAGATTTGAAGCAACAAAGGACTGACCTGAAAAGTGGGAAAATAGTTGAAGAAAAGTACTTTTTGTATCCTTATCACGAGTAATACCTTCTAGCACCAGTAAAACAAACATCATTGTAACTAGGATCAGGGCCATGGATCTGTTTGAGGGATTGGATTTCCTTCATAATCTGCATTTTGATAGAAAATTCAATGTAAATCAATTATGCAATTACAGTTTCATTTACAACCTGAAAGGAAACAGGTATCAGTTTCTATGCAATATTCTCCAGGTACAGAAGCAAACACAACTTGGCTATGGGAATATGCTTAAAAGAGTTTAAGCTACAAAAGAGCATGCATAGTGCCAGTTTTGGCTTAAGTCATATAAAGCACAGTAACACTAGATGTAGCTACCTTTATAGGGAGATCTACAACTACAAGGTATGCCAACAAAGATTACCAAATCCAGGAGGTCAATTTCATCACTTAAGAAGAACAAAAATGGAACTCTCTTAGAGAACCTATATAGAAACTAAATTAACAATTGTGAAGGGAAAGTTAAGATGTTGCAGTAAGATATGAGAAATCCGCATGGTTCACAACCACCTCAGTACAGCTTTTACACACGTAATCATGCTGGCTGTAAAACTATGCGGCTCATAGTCCAAGATTAGAAATGCAAATAATCAAACAATTTTATCATGAACAGGCCCTTTTCCTTTTCAGGAAGTATGACCACAATTCCTTTCATAATAGTCAAGATTGCTTTCCATAATGCTTTACTAAGAAACAGAGGAACTCAAGAAGAAGAAAAAAGAGGAAGCGGCAATCTAAAGGTGAAAACACACAGTATAGAGTATGAATCGAATCCATAGAAGGGCTTTACAAACTTGCTTTTCTATGCAACTAAAGAAGTTACCGAAGATATCTTACAGCATCTTTAAAGGCACGAAAAGCTTCTTCTGGAAAGTAAGCATAGGTAGTCCCACTATCCATAACAGTTCCATGCTTTCCATCAAAGATATTTGGATTCAATTTCAAAGGCTTTCCAGCAATATGTATTTCCTTGAGATCAATATTGTAATAAGGACTGCCAACCAAAAACTACATCATATGTGTGAGATGTACTAAATGTAAAACCTAAAAAAACAACTAATTTCCAATTTGGAGAATGATTTATACCTACGGAAGGGGTTAGAGTAGGAGAAAATCATGTCTTGGGGAGGAGAAATTCTTCCAAGAATCATTGCACCACCACCCAAATCCATCCCACCATAGCACAACGAAAATGAGTCACTAATGACACCTTTGTCCACAAGTTGATCCACAATACTAAGCCGACCAGCACCCAACCCCATTATCCCGTCAGCACGTTGACTATAAAGATCACCAGTTTCCAGGTTCTCACATCCAAACACAGCTTGCTGGGGTGCGAGTTCACTTCCATTGCCAAAAGAAATAACATCCTCCGCAAGAATGCCACTGCTTGAACTCTTTTCAGCATACCGTCTTTCATAAATGCACAGCTTCCCTTCATCATCACAGTTACAACTAGGATTGCAACTCACATATTGATAAGTGCTGGACAATTCTGGTTGAAACATGGGATCCTAAATACAGCAAATTCACTCTCAGACAACTAATAAAGCATTTATATACAAAATTTCAGTTAAACTGACCAATTCAATTGCACATTCCAAGGTAATTAGACAAACATCTAAATTTACTCCTTACAACGAACTTGAACCAGAAGTATTCTAAGTACTAAATCTAAAACGTTCAAGAAGCGAAACAAAGGACAAACCTGGTGGTTGCCGCACTGCTCACAGCCCGAGCACGGAACATACGTGACGGTACTACCTGTGTCCACTATAAGAGCGAATTCTTGAGGGGGCGTCCCAACATATAACCTTGTCGTATAATAACTGCACAAATCAATCCAAAAAAAGATCAGCATTAAACCTCTGATTGAAAAACAGAAGTCAGCTACAGAGAGCAATACCCATGGGAGAGAAGATCATCATAGAGTGGCATATGAGCCTTGGGAAGGTTGGAGTTCTGAAGATGCCGTCGGCTATAATCGCCTGTTCTCCGGTGAAGCGAGACATTAGGAGTGGAGAGGTGGAGAGGGATAATCATCGGAAGCGGATCGGGAGCAGCGAAAACGAAGACAAGGTGAATAGTTAGAAGAATTAAGACGAGACAGTAGGAGGCGAGAGAGTAACGGCGAGACATGGCGGAGGAGACGGTGGTAGAAGGTCGACACCGTCCTCTTATTTCTTATTTTTCCTTGAAAAGTTTTGATAATAATGAGATTAGCGAAAAGCAACTTTGCTTCGTAAATGTGACATCCCCAGTACGTGACCACAGCATATTACCGGGATGATATAAATATTTTATTTAAGCGACAAGTCCCATTATCTTAATGATTATCTCTCAACTCGTGCGGCTCTCTTTTATTAATCAAGTGTTAGGTTTAAGTGTTTCGTTAAAGTTTCAGTTTCGAAACCTTCATCCTTGCACGACGACAGCGACAGAACAACTACAATTTAAATCCATATCCGGAGTACAACTGTCTTTACCACCAAACGCTGCCGTATTACAAACGTGAAACATCCATTTCAATGTCAAGTTCCATATATGGTGCAAGAAGATGCTAAACGAGTGCTCTTTATAAAAGCGGATTCGGGCTTTTGAACCGACCCAAAATTCAATCGGTTTCAAGGTTTTAGGACCGGACCTATTGTCGTTCCCTATTGTTGTTCCAAGGACCAAAAAACTTCGGACCGGACCTATTGTTGTTCCAAGGACTAACAGACTTGATGTTTGGAACGAGAACCTTAAACGTATAACCAATTCTTATAATTCTAATCTCACTTTCGAATGATTGTACACAAAAATTCAAGTTAGTTTGTATACTGGTCGCAGATCACCTCTATCCACGCCTAGAAAACAAAAATGGACAACTAATCTGTCTACAGCAATTGTTGTTGACCTACAAGCTACAGCAAGTAAGGAGAGCTACAAACTCAACATCAACCATGAGGGGAAGCTCCCAACAACATTTGACCCTACAAGAAAAGTGAAAAAAATAAGTAAAAGTAGCCATTGACAACAGTTGGTGAAAGATTCTAATTAGAAGGCTGACCTCATACTTGTACTAATCCATTTGTATGGTCCTTGTTCTTAGTGAACCAATCAATCACCTTCTTGCCATACATGTGGGTCTTCAACGTTCGAGCATTTACCTTTATCAGGTTTACTAAAGCGAAATGCACAGGTCCAAGATCCTGCCACAATTGTATCATATCATTAACCGAAACAATACAATCTCAAACATGACTGATGAGCTTGCATACTGATATGATGTGGGAATGACAATGATATTAACCTTTGAACGTGCCAGGGAGGCTTGGATTACATAGTTCCCATATGCATCCACCAGGAGCATATGAACAAGGTCGTTTTGAAGAATCTCCACGATGATTTGTATCGATTGTTCATCTGTCGTATCTGCCAAGCACTTCTCCACTACATTACTGCCATACTTGTTGAAGGAAAGGGCTGTGAAATTCCCCTGAAGCTGTGCGAGAAGACTTGCTGTGAAATGTGGCACCTTCAGTTCCAATATGTGCTGTACTACATAATTTCTGGAGGGAACAATTTGAGAAACGTCAGACTCAAACAGAACAATGGATGTTGGTCAAGATGTAAAGCATTGATAATGTTTGAAGTAAAGCAAACCCAAAAGGATCTTGTGCCAGTTCTAGTGCATTAGATGCTATCGAAGTCACCAGGTTATCTCTAGTTTCTCCAAAGGAGTAATCGACACAAGTCTGTAGGACACAGCATCCAATTTTGTCTGTTGCAATGTGAAAGCAATTTGCTGCTACCACACGAAGAAAATACTGCAAGTTTATGAAAAAGCACAAACCATGAGTTTCTTTCTAGCTAAAATTTCTACTCCGGAAAAACAAAGTCCACAATAAAGAAACATTATCCATGGCAATATACGTTACATGAACAGAGTTTATAGAATAACAAAAAAAGTTAACAATATCAGCTACGTGAATGTTAGCCACAATACGTAAATTTATGCAGTATATTCTAATCTAATTTATAGAAAGTTGAGTTTGCAGCGGCATAATTTAGAGCAGAGTGGCTATTGAAGTCTTTTAAATCTGCTGCTACCCATTTTTGGGAAATTGAAAGCCAACATCAAATTCAAGTTGTTGATATGTTAAATCTCCAAAAGTTTTGCCCCCAAACTGCATTGAGGTCAATAACGTTCCAAATTTCATTGCCAATTGTGCAGAGCACAGGCAACATGCTGAAACATGATAATCCTGATCAATGAGTAAACTTAATTTTAAGCCATCCGAAATCATAAATGACCATCCTCTACCTGCTTGTGTAAGCATTCAGAAATTTGACCACAACCTCGAAATTTCAATTAGGAAACAAGAACTCAAAACTTTGCTTTAACTTTGATGGATAAAAACACAATTTGTTGTCCTGCAGGATTCCAGCTTAGACTGTTGAGAATCACAAACTGAATAGTCACCAACTGTAACAGAACAACCGCTAACACCAAAGATAGGGAATAAGCAGACTACACACTATAAGGGAATGAAATTTTCCATCTGTCCTCTCATATCACAAAGAAATTCATAGCTGCCATGATTTACAGTTCAAATTGCTTGTTTGGCTTACTCAGGTTTTCGCCGCGAGTTTATGGAGAGTATGAGTATCCTTCAATGATTAAATCATACTGACTTCTTTCTGAAACAAGTAGTCTTTAGTCTGGCATCGTCTTCCATCAAAGAAGGAAGCTAGCAAACTTCAGCTGGGCTGTTATCTTTTGCAGTTGAATCACTAAACTACTAACTGCCTAAAATAAGCATTTTCAATTAACAACAATGGATACATTCCCTCTGTGCTTCACCATACTTTCTCTTATAAAATTTGCTAGCCATTATGGAAGGCTTTAGTCCAAGATCAGAAGAACTCTAACCATCAAGGGACTTATCAAGAGTATCAGTTCTATATAAAGTTAAGGAACTAAAGACGGATATGCATATACAATCCACATCGTAACGAAAATGTCGGACCTGCATATACCCGAGTAATAGTCCTTCTAGCACTCCATCAACCTAATAGTATCGCTACCTTAAACAAAACCTCAATTCTCTTCACAATGCAACAACAAAGAATATATCGAGGCGAATGATCTATTCATTAAGCACAAATTTACATGAAAAATACAGTAATCAAACAGCAAGAAAATATAAACAAGAACAGGAAAGCAGTTAAGCAAAGCATCGAGCAATATATCTAAGGAGTCACCTTATTTGCTTCAACAGAGAGATTCTTCAAGCAAAAATTTACAACATGGTGACTATTTGGGTGTTTACACAAAAAGGCCGCCCCGGGGCTTAGAGCTTCCATAAATATTGAAATTTGCTCCTGTGTGTTCATATGTTTTAACAGCGTCTGTACAGCGCGAGTTCTGCCACCAAACCGAAAGAATAAACAGATAACTACAGTACAAAACAAAAGCATTCTGACCCTGATAGCGCAATGTTAATTTAGACAAACATCTATAATTTAATTTACCTCATTTTTTATGATAATCAGAAGTGCTAGGTACAAAAATCTAAGCAACCATTCAAAAAAAAAATATCTAAGCAAGCATACTGTTTTCATGCACATACCCATGACTGCTAAGGCAAATTGTGGTGAGTTGAAATTCATGACTTGAGATGTTCCGCAGAATCCGAGTCCTCTGCTCCTCGCTACACAACTCGATAAGCTTTTGTACGACATAGTTCCCAATTGGGTCAACCATCAATTCACCAACATTGTCAATCACTTCAGAGTATAGGATGTGGATTTCCTGATCGGTAATACCCTTCATTGCATTATGCAAGACTGTACACATATTTTGATCCTTGGCCAGTGTGGCAATCTTACCCTTCAAATCCGTCACAGACAAGTAATTCGTAGGCTCTTGTAACCAGTGAGCCGGCCTACTCCTGTTATACGAACTGTACCTTAAAGATTTATTATTGTTTTTAGACAACCCTTGAGAACATTCTCTAATTGGCGTTTCTCTTGAACGGGACGGCAGCACATTGCCGTCGTTAAAAGATTGGTTATTGAAGTACGGAGTTGGATTAGGATACGAAAGAACATCAGAGCCACGCAAAACATGCACATAATCATTAGGCACATGAGTTCCGATACCACTGAGAACCATACGCTTTTCCATATCTGACATCTTTACAGGCCCCCGACCACCGTAGCCCATGTTTTGGGGACCAGGAGCTGACATAAACATGGTATTGTCATCAAAAGCAGAATATGGATACGAGGGTCGGCTGTTTGAGGAAACACTAAGGCCAGCAAAGGAAGATATAAGGTCCTCGTATCGAGTAGAAGTTTGCGTTATCGGAGTTTGGTGGTTAAGGTGACGGAGATCGCCGTACGGGAAATCCACCGCCGCATTCTGCAATGCTTCACTGTGAGTAGGAGATTTCTGTCTGCCACCACAAAATTGATCCATCCTGAAACTAAAATTAAAAGAAAAAAGATACAACACAGACAACAGGCACGAGCACTGATAAGGGGAAGCGAGGGACTTGGTAAAAGTTTAAGGAAAGAGGAGATTTGAGAGTTTTGGGAAAGAGGATACAAAGGGTTTAATAGTTAATAAGTAATAGTTATATAGGAAAGAAAAAGAAAGAGACAAAGTCGGAGATTTAATTGGTGATATTGATATAGCCATATAAGAGTCATGAATGAATGGGGAAGGAAAAAGATTTGACCAGAGAGCGCGAGAGAGAGTCATAGAAGGAGAGTGAGACTGGTGGCTGTAAAGGCTGCTATCTCTTCTCTTGTTGCATGGCAATTTTGGCAAGATTTCATGCTCATATGTGTTTGAGAGAGAGAGGGACACCACACACACACAGACGGAGAACTTATGATGCACTTTTACGCGGCGTATGCAGGTTACCTAGAAAACTACTTTTACAACACTTGTTTTGTGGTTGACCAATTAGGAGCAACCTCGAGTTTTGTTGCTTTTAGGCCTTGTTTAATTAATTATATTTCTAATTAATTGTATATGATTAATTATTAACTAATTTGTTCCCCTTACAAGGTCTTCTCTTAATTTCCCACGCAACGTAAATAAATAGATACATGATAAATATATTAAATTAAAGTAGTAAAACAAATTATTTATTTCAATAATTCTTATTATTTTATTTTTATTTAATAGCTTCTTTTCTCAATCAAACTTAACATTTTAAGCAAGCGGGGATTATCTTATTTTTCAATCTTATTTTAAATTTTTTAATTTTTACTATTGTCAGTCTTATGATGATGTACACTCTTTATTTTATTAATTTAATTTTCAGTTAAAATTTTAAAACATTAAAAAAATAAAAGTTTTTTTTGTTTATATCAATCATGTTCGTTTTCATAAGAAGCTAAAGGTTACTTAATTTAAGAAATAAAAATTATCAATAGTTAGAATTTACAAATTTGGGATAATAAACTTTAAAGTGTTTAATCTTTTGAGATTTTTTCAACTTAGTACTTAAGTTTTAAAATTTTTGAGCGGTTAACATTTTAAAATTTTAACAATTCAATTTAAAAGATTAGATTTTGCTAACTAATAGATGAACATCTAGGTAGCATTTAGTACCATAAAAAAATAACATTTTGACCAAAATTGTTAAGGTTTAAAAATTATTCACTCAATTAAAAATTTTAAAATCTTAGATATTGAATTAAAATCTGGGTGACAGGATATGCTAGAAAATTTTGGGAGATATCTAATTCCAGCATAACTTATCTATCTTAGTAAAAATTGGTTTTTGAGTAGACATGTTGATATTATTATCAAAAGGTTGTTTTCAATTATTTTAATAAAATATAATATTATTTAATTATCATACAAGTTATTTTGTCATATTTTATTAGTCTTTCCTATTATCCTATTTAATATTTTGTCATACTATCTAAAAATTTTGAAAACTCTTTGCATGAAACAAAGCCAAAAGATATAAACAAATATTTATTTCTAATTGTTTATTATTATTATTATTATTATTATTATTATTATTATTATTTAGTATGTTATTATTGTTAAATAATTTTTATTTTTAATAATTTACCGTATTTGTTTTTACTTTTTTCCTTCGTAACCTGCATCATTCATATCTTGTCTCATTTGTATGTGGGTCCATCGGAAACAACCTCTCTATTATGTAGGGGTAAGATTGTGTACTATCAGATCTCCTTACACCCCGCTTAATTGCGGAATTTCAGCCTGGCTGATAATGATGATGATGATGATGATCTGCTTAAGAATAAAAATAGAATTAGTTTAAGCTAAATAATTAAGGAAGAAGTATTTCGGATAAAGTAAAAAAAATAAATGCTAATTTATAGAAACAAAAATTGAAATAAAATACTAAAAAAAGTTTAGGGTATCTAATTATAACTGTTAACATTATAAAAACAAGAAAACGTATGGTCTGTACGTTTTTTCAGGTAACTATCTACAATATCAGTTACATCGAAGAATAACACAATACAGAGGAGGTAGATTTTACCAGTTTAGCTACAAAATTGCTCCAACCAACTATGGAAGGTAAGGGAAAGAATTACAAACACGTCCGCGTAAGTACCTGACGTACAACTAACCACTCGTGGACCAAACTGAATTAACTGTAACGTTATGCAGCCGGCTTAAGACCATCATTCTGTTTGTTCTGAAGTCAATTTCCAGCATTGCCAGCTCTCGTGGATAGCTCTAATTCAACGCAAGAAGATGAAAGACTACGGCCATGTGAAACAAGATATACAAGGAATGCTATATATGCAACTGTACCAGTACAGACCAGAATGCCAAAAGGTAATGAATTAACCTCAGATGCAAAGAAATCCACCATCACATATCCATTGATAGCTATGACGATAATAGCCACAGTCCATGCCACTCTCTGCAGAAGAATGACAATAGATCAGACTATATTCAAAGCTTAATATATGAAAAATTCGGGTTTGGGTTAGGCTTGCCTCAAGGAAAGGCTCAATTCTAAACATCCCCATGATCTGCTCCTTAGACACCATAGTAAGAAGAGGGATAAGTGCAAAAGGAATTTGCATTGACTGAATCACGTTAAGCCATTCGTTTAAGACATCCAAGGATGACTCAGATTCGTTGAAACAAAGCGCCACAACCATGGTGGGTATAATAGCAAAACTCCTTGATATTAATGCCCTCAGCCATTTCTTCAAACGAAGGTTGAGAAAACCTCCCATGATAAATTGGCCTGCATATGTTCCAGTTATGGTGCTACTTTGTCCAGCTGCCAACAACCCAATACCCCATATATAAAGAATCGGAACCATTCCTCCTCCGTACTTCTCTTCAAGGTACTGTCCTGCATTAACTAGTCCTATGCCATTGGCTTGTTTAGTGTCATGGAATCCCCTGGCAAATACAGTTGTTACTAACAAGTTAATCGTGAAGGAGACTGAAAGGGCCACTGAAGACTCGATGAAGTAATAATTCAACGCTTCTTGAACTCGTCCTTTCTTCTGTGGATCAATCTTCCTCGACTGCACCAAAGCTGAATGCAAGAACACGTTGTGTGGCGTTATGACACAACCCACAACACCAACAGCTTGTCGAATTGTTTTAGAACCAAGTCTTGGGATTAAAAGACCTACAAGAACGATCAGAATTCATTTTCAAACTACCAAGACAGCCACAAATTGTACCGATAAGAGTTCTTTTACCCAATAAGAGTTCTTTTCCACTCGGTTTAGTGCGACCAAACATCCATGCAAATGACGAAGCCATTACTGCTATTAAAACCGCAAAAGCTGCTTCTAACCTCCTGACTCCATAGTTCTCTAAAAGTAGAAACATAAAACTGTCCATGTAAAAATGAACATGATGAATGCCAACATGTTTATAGCTTTATCACTTGCATAAATTTGAGTAATGATATGCTAGGGTATTAAATAAGCAAATTCTAACTTAATTCCAGAAAGAAAAAGGGACTGAGAACGAGAAAATCCTAACAAGAAGATGTAGATCAGCCTGAGAATGAATAATCATAATTACGTACCAATCTGACGCAGTAATCACAACTCCAGCCCACAGTGGCAAAACCCCGTTACTTAAAATCTGAATAGCAATGGCACTTCCTATAACCTCCTGAATATCAGCCCCAATCAAAGTCACCTCCGCCATAAACCAAAGAGCAAGCCTAGCCCAATTGGGATACTCCTCCCTACATAACTCCGCCAAGTGCCGGCCGGTGGCCACTCCGACACGTGCCGACAACATCTGAATCATGAACGCCATTACAGTGGCCCACATCAGAAGCCAAAGCAACGAGTACCCGGCAATCGCACCCGCCTGAAGATCACCCTCTAGGTTACCTGGATCTAGAAACGCTATACTCATCAAAAACCCAGGTCCGGTAAACAACCACAGTTTCTTCCAGGAGAATGGCGGCACGTGGTCACCATTTTCACCGTAAAGCAGGCTTTCTTCGTCGAAAATTACAACCTTCTCCCGCGCTTCAAATGCCGCTTCATCGGATACCTCGAACTCAGAATACGATAATGTCGGAGAGTGACGTGGTGATTCTGGTGACGGCAACAGCCGGTTGGATTCCTTGTCCTTCAGGTCTTCTTTAAAATCTTGATCGTCTCCTGACTGGAAGCTCATGTTTTGCTTTTGTGTGATCCTCTACGCCGTCAGAATATTTCGTGCGAGGGTGGCCGGAGGAAAAGAATAGTGTCGGGAGCTATGGTTAAGGCGAATGTAAGAGAAATGCACAAGGCTACGACTGCCACTTTCTCGGAGGATTTACGATGCAACGATGGTTTCTATGTTTTTGTTTTTTTCTTTTTTTCCCCCCTTTGATGTATACCTCTTTTTGGTTAGAAAACCTATTATTAAATTTGATAATCTCAACGTCGGAGTGTGGCGTTTATGGCCAAACGTCGACGTTTACTTTGGCAAGAACAATATCTTCCATAAATTTAATATGTATTTACCAAAGTCTGCTGGGTAACTGTTTACTTTTGATGACAGGTATACGCGATTTGATTTACCGTAAATAAGAGGTTTACTTTCAACACATTTATCGGAAAGGCAATCAATGTGCAGACCAACTAACAGCATTAGCATATCGAGCTGATCCTGGTTTGCACTACCTTCAAGATTCACCAGCGATTATTCGGGACATACTAACTCATGATATGCGTGGCATAATGTATCCTTGCACCCTGTGTTAGACGTGGCGGGTTTGCGAGTCTAGTTTTCTTTTGGTCTTTCCTTTGTAATTAAAAAAAAAAAAAGGTCACTCGTGACACCACACTTATTTATATCTGATGATTCTGATCTGAATTGAAGCTAAATATGTCTGGAAATGGTAGCTGAGCGTGACTGGCCTTTAGAGGATGAAGGGTAAAAAGCATAAAAGGGATAATAAGTGTGATTAGAAAGATGAAATTAATGCGTGCTATTACTTTTTAAACAATGAACCAAATTTACTGTAAGGCTTTAGTAGACGTTGGAAGATTGAAGTTAGACTAAAATAGAAATAAAAGTTGTTATAAGGAGTAAATTAATTCAAAAATATTAATAAGAATTAAAATATAAGTAAACTTAAAGGTGTTTGTTTTTTCTTATATGATTTTTAATTTCGTTTTATTTATTATTTTTAATAAAAATTAAAAAATTTTAGTTGGCAACGTAAATTTAGGTATGTTTTTATTATTGATAATAATCACATATTAGATAAAATTTTAAATATTTAATTTGTAGTGACAAAAATTATTAAATTAAAATTATTTTATTTTATAAAATTAATATTTAAATTAATTGTAAATTAAATTAACTTATTCATAATTTTTAATTTTATCTTAAATTAAATTATTCATGATTTTTATCAACAATTAATTATATAAATTTTAAATCGTTCAACTTTTCAGTTCAGATTTTAACTTTCTAATTTGATTTACTATAAGAATTCTTGTTACTAAAAACCTATCAATTTATTAATTAATTAGTCAATTTTTTACAAATTAATAAGTTATTATAAAATAAAATAAATTAATATTTTTTATTTAACAATCCTTTTTCTTATTGAATTCAATTTTTTCGATAAATAACAACAAAATTTTCCAATCATATTTTAAATTTTTTAACTTTATTCAAGTTTTAGTAGACGGTTTAACACCGTTTAAATCTTAAATTTCTTATTGTATATTTTTATTTATAATTAATATTAAATAATATATATTTAATTGATATTATGAAAAAATCATGATCCTTATGCTTGGGGGATTTTTTGTGATAACTTAGCAGTATAGTTGCCATTTATAGATTGAAAATTGTTGAATTTATATAATAACTTTTAAATTTTGTGTTTTAATAACTCACTTCTTGAATTAACAATTCAATATATTTCTAGGCTCTTAAATTTCGAATCTTTTAATAAGAATGATAGTCGGTTAGATCGGATCAGATCAACTTGACTTCCTAACAGACTAAAGCACGATCAAAGTCTATCCAATTTTCAATTTGACTCAAACTTGAGCCAAAAATTACTTGACTTTCTGAAAACGATGTCCAATTGATATAATTGTTAAAATAACTTTGTTTTGATCTTCAATTTAAAAATCAAATTATGTCATTTTGAATAGTTATATTAAAATGACATTGCTTGAGCAAAAGCATTTAAACTAAGACTAGAATTCAAGTCAGTCTTCTCAACTTGAATCCTACTCGAATTCTAGTCAATTTAACCTTGGTCATTAATTTCAAATTTAATTAAATTACTTTTACCAATTCTACCTTGAAATTAATAAGCCAAGCCCTTCAAACTTGTTCCTTTAATTTCAAATTGGATCCAACTATTTTTACCGACTCTACCTTTAAATTAATAAGCCAAGCCCTTTTTGCGACAGCTTCTCCTTCCGAAATGGTAATAGGAATGAGAATGAATATAGTGAATAATAGGAATAACTATTATCGTTATAATTATGATAGTTAGTTAAGAGGAATGAATGATTACCATTACCATTGATAGTTGTTGGTTTGTAAAAAATATTGTAATTAATTAATTACAAAATGAAAAATAAATTATATTTTAATTAATGAATGAATTATATTTTAATTAATTATATTGCAATTAATTAATTAATAATAATATTTTAATTAATGAATAATATAGTTTAATTAATTAATTACATTATTTTAATGAATTATAGTGTAATTAATTATTTAATTGATTTCACCATAAATTTGATTATTGAAATTAAAGCTTTACTTATGAAATTATTTGGTTGATAATTATACTTTGATACTTTTCTAATTTTTACTGTAACACCCCACTCCCGCATGACCCGAACCCGACATCGATGGTGATATCCGAGTCTGTGCCCCGTGAGGGTGGTTTGTTACATCACTCAGTCAAAACTCAGTATAAATTTTTTTAAAAAACACAGACATACACTATGCGGAAAATCATTAATGACTACGGGGCCCTTTTCATAAATACATATTATTACAGTCCGTTGACTTTACACTTTTTACCTAATCATTTGTACAAAAAATCAGAAAATACAGAAAATACAATTTTAGTAGACACTAATGCAGACGCGAGCTGATCCCGACCTCTAATCTTCCCTTGTATGCTATAAGTATACTCCCGTTGGTTTAACGGGGTATTCTTCTAAGTTCTGAAAAATAATTGCAAATTTTGGGTGAGTTTTGCGAACTAAGTGAGTTAACCATCATCGATGGTTCATTCAATCCATGCAACACATCATGTCACATAATATATTCTAACGTTGTTACATATTTGATCACATGTTACAATTTCACTTGAGCATAGGCCAATTTCATTTGCACATAACCAATTTATACATTTCATTCAATTAGACACACATAACCAAATGAATATACACAATACTTACAGTTATTTCACAATCCACATTAAGAAGTATCACATGATTGCACTCAAGCAAATCATAATTATTTGACGATTGCATGTTCAGAAGTATCCCATGATTGTTATCACACAAGCCACAATTTCACATTCAGTACACTAAATCATTTATATTATGCATATGTAATGCACATGAAACTCAATTTTCCAATTGTTACTTCGTTGTGACCGAGTGTCTAAACTGTTCCATATAGGGCTCATTAAGCGTTAAACGCGTCTTAGGGGTAGGAGAGGCCTTTGGGTATGCACTACTTCCCTTCGAGCTCGAGGCTCTTTTCACTCGTTGACCTTGTAGCTCTGATCGGTGGCTACTCTGGTCACAACTCCATTATGTTCATGCATTAATGCAACGAAATGCGTCACTCGTAATTATCTATCCCATTCAAAATATTCAATCAAATATGTATACAGTGTATATGTGACACTTTTTCATTTTATTACGGTGTTGTGACCGAGCGCCTGAACTATCCCAATTTGGGAGCATTAATCGGTGAGCCTGTGGCTCTGAATTAGTGTGGGCTCGAGGCCCAATACGGTGAGCACATTCGTGTAATGAAATGCACGTATCCCAATTTAACAGTAAATATATCACAATCAGTAAATGTGACACAGTCTGTCACATCAGAGGCAAGTAGTTCACCGAGTTCACAGATTCACAATATAAATATCCCAATTAACCCATGTGTCACAATTGATTACACTATAAGCAAGCAATTTGCAGATTTTCAATTATCACATCACAAGCACTTCTATGTCATATC
>JAOSBP010000002.1:3097160-3108073 GCA_027563825.1 Erythroxylum mucronatum | reverse complement strand
CATTCCCAAGTCGAACAATCTGTCCGACGTAGGTTGATCCTTATAAGTCCTGTGACAGCCACATTTGAACCATCACAAGACCTCGTCAGGAACTACCTCTCGCTCTATCTCAATCGTCAGGAACTACCTCTCGCTTTGTTTTGATCATCCCCTTCTCTCCTTTTGGAAAAAGGCATGATTTTGGCACTGGCAAAGCAATTTTGGACGGGAGAAGGGAAGGAAGACGTGTGGAAGGCGCATTCTGACAATAAAGGATGAAGAGTGGCGCTAGAAGGAGGGCTTGAGGCTAAGGAAAGTCACACAGAATGAGAATTTTTTTTTTTAACCCAGAATTTATAGGTATCAGTCGAACAAACATGTCAATCCGGGTTAACCACATGGAAAAATCTAAGAGGCTGAAGTGGCGCGGCAAACGAAGGGACACACTTAATTGTGCACGATAAATGCACGACGGTCCAAGAGAAGCGACGTTCCAAATTTCGGTGACGCCTAGAAGAGGGGTACCATTAATAATACTTACCTCAAGCATTTTGGATTTCAGCGCCCGCGCGGAAATTAGGAGGACGTATCGTTTCAGATTCTGAACGGCGCTTAGAAGGTACGAATCATCAAGTACCGAGTACGCTTAGCCCATGCCCAGGCATTGCCGACCAACCGACCGCCCTGCCTTGGTGTAAGCCAATTGACCGCCCCTCCTTAACAAGACTCAGTCGATCGACCAGCTGTCGTCCAAACGATAGCTCGCTAGCTCGATCAGCTTCCCCTCGTAAAGAGTTATAGCACGCGGGGCGCTGGCCTCCGAGCGACCGGCCTCACCACGAGCCACGAGCATTCATACAGATAGGTCGCACAATCCTTATGTACTCCTTCGACCCTTCTCTTCGGTCAGACTCGAGGAGTGGGGGGGCTTATGGTCGGGTCGGCTGGACCGGCCCTACCCGGCCCAGCTCCGGGCTAGGATATTGACGGCCCAATGACCACAGCCATTCGGCCCATCAAGTGTTAGACTCCCATGCAAACGCTATAACATACGTAAAGACCTAAACCTAACGACAACCCCTGGTATATAAGGTATTATTCTACCGTAATTCAGGTATGACAATACAACCTTGCTTTTCTCTGTTTACAACAGCCGAAACCCTACCAAAAATATTGACTTGAGCATCGGAGGGGCCTCCCGGAAAACAACCCCCGGCGTGCCTTTGTTTATTTTGCAGGTGTTCGATAACAAGGATCACGCAGAATCATGGATCAGAACAATGACGGTCAAGTTCAGCAGAATCCGACTGACCCAGAGTTGATCTTCCAATTTTCTATTCAACTAAAAGAAAAGTGCACTGAGCTTAGTTTTAATTGTGCGCTACTTCTAAGATTATTTGTATACATTAATGAATTATGGATAAATTAATTTAGCATGCCTTCTTGTCTTTGGTATTAATGCTAAGTGGCGAACAAGTACATAAAAAGATGGTCGGATTTAGATGGTTGCTTGCTACCATGCACATAATCATAACCTCTTTTGAGACTTGTAGACGTCCACTCCACCTGCTGCCTTCTAACAGTGCTCCATACTATATTATGTAATTTCAACATATGTATTTGGGGATTGGGTTGGAGAAATCTTTATAAAGGTTTTTGTTTTTTTTTTGGGTTGCAGGTCACTTCCCAGTATCCCATCAAGTAGGACATGCAAACCTCTCATTTCAGACACAATAACCGTACATTCAGCTCCCTTTGTAGGGCATTGACTAACAAGCAAACAA
The DNA here is from genome assembly GCA_027563825.1 of Erythroxylum mucronatum. Classification (NCBI taxonomy): domain Eukaryota; kingdom Viridiplantae; phylum Streptophyta; class Magnoliopsida; order Malpighiales; family Erythroxylaceae; genus Erythroxylum; species Erythroxylum mucronatum. Next base: position 3,106,310 of record JAOSBP010000002.1, on the reverse strand, counting down.
AAGTTACAAAACTTAATAGGAAAGCTAATTTGATAATAAACTAAAGAAGGCGGAGAAGTGGGAACAAAGCCATTCCTGGTAAAACAAAAGGCCGTCCTCTGTAAGAATTTTATATTTAACCCTCAAAACAAATTACAGAAGCCTAGACATTCAGTATGTTCCGGAAATGCGATCCAACTCATAAGCCAATTAATAATTAATATCTGAAATTTGGTAAATGCCTATACATAACTATTAATAGCTTTTTGTTAAAAATACTACTATCTCATGTTCAAAATAAGTGTCGTTTTAGAAAAATGTAAACTTACTAAAAAAATTAATGAAATGTCTGATATACCCTTATTAATTACATATTAAAGTGCCTTGAAAATATAATCTATGTAATCTGTGTAATTAAGATGTGAGAGAAATTAATGAGTAATTTTGGAAGTAAAATCATAAATATGTATAAAAAGTCACAAACGACACTTATTTTGAATAATTAAAATCCTTCTTAAAATGACACTTATTTTGAATATGAGGGAGTATATATGTTGTGAAATAAAATAACAGAAAACATATCCTAATATTTATTACACAAAAATTTACGTGCAGTTAATAGCGTTTAATTATAAAATAAAACATATTTATGTACAAAACTGAAATTTTTAGTCATAAAAATTTATGTAAATAATCTCTCTCTCTCTTAAAATTAAAACAAAAGCAATATCCATTAGAATTAAATTAAATTAATATTAAAACTAAGAAAAGGAATGATCATGTTAAGACTTTTAGGAAAAAATAAAGAGGGAGAGAAAAGTTTATTAAGATAAAATTTTAGAAATAAAAAATTATAAGATTAGAGTGAATTGGACATTCTACTCACTTTTAACCAGTAGGGATGAAGTAGCAGATTAAATAGTATCATCCGCTCATCACGTGCTCCCTGAAGAGTTATGCCGTCTTACATTCTAAAGAAAGTGAAAGAGCAAGAAGTTTTCAACCACAATAAAGTACCAAATGAAGCACAGGCTTATTAGCCTTAAAATTTAGATAATGCTCCTACAACATAGCTTAGGCAATTCGTTTTAAGTGGCCTAAATTAGGTTTAGGCAACTATAAATAACCATAAGTTGTACAAAAGTAACGTTTCAGCTATAGGATAGTGTACAGGAGGGTAAATCATTATTGTGGCTGAATGTGGGGCTTAAGTGCACATTTGGGCGAGGTCTACATGTTGGTACCTCCGTGTGACAATAGAGAGTGATTAATCATTATATATGAGATTAGTTAATCATAATAATACAGTATTGCTCGACAAGCTGTTAGCTGCTAGGCTTAAACAAATCTTAGACAGGAAAAGGAGAAGCCATCCTCCTTTTTCTCTCTTTCTGCTATTTGTGCTTCCCTTCTACTACAGTGTCATCATCTTTTGTTTCATTCGTTTTTGGAATATGCCCCTTTTATGCATCCTTTTCTCTATCTTTACAGTTCGATTATCTGTTCTTAAATTGGTATTCAGAGTCCCTTAATCACGATCCACCATCAACTGTTGTCAGCAACTAACTATATATTAGGAGTTTCATCTCTTGAAACTATCAATTACTTATTCAAATCTTTATGTTCCCTTGTTCTATAGGATCTTTGCTCGGGACCATAAGCTTGTCATGTTTTTAGCAGTGTTTAGTCAGCTTTCCAACATGAATCAATAATTGAGGAGCGTGCGGTTAAAATTCGTGTGCACTCCTGACATAGTATTCGATACCTACAAAATGGGGTTAACATCTTAATGAACCATACAAACTGAAGCGGCTAACGTAAGAAGAAAGCTTCTGACAACGAAATCAACTTATCCTGACATTTCAGAAACTTTGCAACGTACTGACAGATTAGCAATAAAGACTAAAACGTTAATAGCAGTTTGAGACAGGCTAAAGCTAAACAAATCAAAGACCTATATCAGTTTACCAAGAACTAGGGAATATATTAAGAAGAGCATGCTATTTTTTTTTTTTTTTTTGATAAAGGGAAGACAAACGTTACAAATTACAAGTGAACACGAGGGTGACAAATCCCGGAAGCATCCTCGAAGAGGATAGGCAGGCAGCCCCTAGGCGGAAGATCAAAAGAAGTGAACCCTACATCGGACTGTGCTGCAAAATTAGCAAGCCAGTCCGCACACTGATTACCCTCCCTATAAATGTGCCTAACAATAACAACCCAGTTGCGGTTAAACAGCTCATCAATGCTTGCCACGAGAGGGTTAAGAGATTGAGCTCGCGTTGTTGGGGAAGAAAGCATCATGGTCACTGCGCTCGAATCCACTTCTAGTTCGAGATGTCGGTATCCCAGGTCCCAAGCCAGGTTAAGGCCTGAGAGGACGCCCCACAGTTCCGCTGATACCGTGGAACACCAACCTATGTTCTGAGCGAAACCTCCCAACCAATTGCCCGTACTGTCTCTTAGTAAGCCACCTGCTGTGGCCGAAAAGCTCGAGCTTTTACTTGCTCCGTCAGTATTTAACTTCACCCAGCCCTGAGGAGGTTTACTCCAACAGATGAGTTGACCTCGTCGAGTGCAAGTACCCAATCTAGTACGGTGTTGCCAATCCTCTGCCAGGCGAATGTGATGGACATATTCTATAACCTTATACTCTGGCGAGGTGGGCCAGGAAAAATGCTCATCGAAGATGACCTGATTACGCCAGGACCAGAGCAACCAGCAAGCTGTGCCAAAGATAATCGCCCAGTCGAAACCCCCAACCAACCGGTGTGTGTGCAGATTCCGCATGAGCCATTCCGGTCTGGGCATCGTAAAAAACTCAGCTGAGATTACCTGCGTGGGGAACCGAGACCATAAGTTGCGGGCTTTGGGGCAGTCCCGCACTACATGAAGAGAGGATTCTTCGATGTGGCAGTGGTAGCAAGCAGCATCTGAAGTGAAATGTCGGCACACCCGCTGTTGATTCGTGAGGAGTTTATCATGTAAGAGGAGCCAAAGAAATGCGCGGATTCGTTGCAGGCCCGGCCACTGCCATATAGTCCTCCAGGCTGCGTTGGTCGCGACGCCGTCTTGATCCATTATCATGGAGTAAGCAGAAGAAGTCGTGAAGTGTCCGTTGGCCGTGCGGCCCCAAATAAGCTTATCCGGCCCTAAGTGGTTCTTGGGCGGAAGGATACCTGCTATTGCCATGCAGATCGAAGACGGAAGCAGGTGTTGGAAGGTTCCCCAGGACCAGTTCCCCGTAGTGTCTGTGTAATGACGAACCCGGTGGTCTATGTTGTCAGGAGAAATTGGGGCTACTGCATAAGAGATAAGAGGTCCCCAATCTTCCACCCAGGGATCGAGCCAGAACCTCGTTCGGGAGCCATCACAGAGCATCCATTTCATGCCTTGCAAAACGTGAGGCCAAGTTGCTTTGATACTCCGCCAGATCATCGATCCACCTGTTGCATCAAAGAACAGAGGAAAGTTGTTAGCATCAAAATTATACTTAGCCGAGAGAACTTGAACCCATAAGGCATTTGGCCTAGAAACCAATGACCAGCCGAGCTTTGCAAGTAAGGCATCATTGGTTTCTCTGATTTTCCGAATTCCGAGGCCCCCCTGCGCTTTAGGAAGACACACAGTGTCCCAATTGACCAAGCTCGTCTTCCGGTTGACGGGGGTCGCACCCCACAGGAATTGACGCATGATTTTCTCCAACGCATCGCAAAGTTGACGGGGCAGACGGACCGTCTGCATCGTGTAGGTGGGAAGCGCCGCTATGACCGACTGAGTTAGCGTGATCCGCCCTGCTAGCGATAACAGATTTGCCGTCCACCCGGAGAGCCGTTGGTGAACTTTATCCAGAATATGCTGGTAGGTGCGTTTATTAATTCGCTCGTGTAAGAGAGGCACTCCGAGATAACGACCAAGATTGTTAGTCTGACAGAAGCCCAACGCCTCACTGAGGGAATGAGCCTGAGTGGCCGGAATGTTCCGAGAGAAAAAGCAACGGGACTTTTCTTGACTGACCCTGTGGCCGGAAGCTAAACAAAAGGTGCTTAAAGTGTCACGAATTTCTTGCACCTGAACAATGTCCGCTTCCGCAAACAGAATAAGGTCATCAGCAAAGAATAAATGAGTTAAAGGTGGACCACCTCGACTTAAGAAAATAGGCTTCCAACGGCCATGAGAGACAGAATCGTGAATAAGGTGGCCCAGACGTTCCATACACAGAACGAAAAGGTAAGGTGACATTGGGTCGCCCTGACGAATGCCTCTAGTGGGGGAAAAAAGGTCACTTAGCTCCCCCTGCCAGTTCACTTGCATAGAAACAGAGGAAAGACACTTCATTATCAAATTAGTCAACGAGGCCGGGAGACCAATCTTAAGAAGGGTATCTAAGATGAAGTCCCAGGAAAGACGATCATAGGCTTTCTCTAAATCCACCTTAATCGCAATGAAGCCTTGCTTGCCAGATTTTCTTTTCATAGAGTGGAGCACTTCTTGGACGATGATGATATTGTCTGTGATTTGTCGTCCGGGAACAAAACTGCATTGAGTTGGCGCAACGAGAACGTCTAAATGCGGTTTGAGCCTAGCGACGATAAGCTTAGTAATGGCTTTGTAAAGAACGGAGCAAAGCGCTATAGGCCTGAATTGCGTTATCGACGTGGGCTTGGGGAGCTTGGGAATAAGGATCATGATGGTACGATTAAGGTCGTATTCCCAGACTTCATGACGAAATATACGTTGAATATACCAGGTCAGGGACGGACCAAGAGTATGCCATTGAGATTGATAGAATAAAGCGGTAAAGCCGTCCAATCCTGGAGCCTTATTAGGAGCCATATCGAAGAATGCTTTCTTAATTTCCTCTGCGCTGGGAGAGAGTTGCATGTCGGATAGCGCCTGGGAAGAGAGGGGAGGGAAGGAGCCTGGAAGATGGGAAGTGCTGGGAGGTTGGCTGTCTTGGGTATAAAGAGTTTCGAGAAAAGTCTTCGCCATCCTTCTTATGCTCTCCGTGTCTGACCCCGTGTTACCCTGTTCATCTTTGAGGGTAGTAATTCGGGCATGTCGCTGGCGGTTGGCGGTGATGGATTGATAATACTTCGTATTCCGGTCACCCTGACTGAGCCATTGGCAACGTGATCGTTGATACCAAAAAAGTTCTTCCTGGTATAGAGTCTGTTCCAGCTCTGTGCGAAGGAAATCCTCTAAGTCCCGAAGGGCTTGCGAGTCATGGTCCTCTAGGGTTCTTTGGATCCCTTGGAGACGAGCCATTAGCCTTTTCTTTCTATGGAAGATATTGCCGAAAGTGCAGGAGTTCCATTCCTGTAAGGAAAGAGAAAGCTTGGATAACGCGACACTAAAGTCATTAGTAGGAGGCAGCCACTTTTGCGCGACAAGCTGATCAAAACCTTCATGAGTCAACCAAGCTGCCTGGAAGCGGAACGGTCGTTTGGTAGCGGTGAAAGTACGATTGCACTGAAAGTTAACCAGGAGAGGACGATGATCGGAGTTGAGAAAGGGAAGGTGCTGAACCGAAGTGTTCGGAAAAGTGGAGTGCCAAGAAGTCGAGCAGAGAACTCGATCAAGCCTGGCTAATATCTGCCCTCGTCGCCAAGTATACTTAGATCCGGAATAGCCAAGATCCTGCAGAAGACAATGATGGACACAGTCACGAAAGTTATTGTTAACAATAGGTTGAAAACGCGAGCCCCCACGTTTATCAGAACTGTCCAGTTTGGCATTGAAGTCACCTCCCACAATCCACGGTCTAGCAGTGATATTAGCAATTCTCCGGAGATTATGCCATAGGAAGTGCTGAAGAGAATGATTAGGACTAGCATAAATCGCCGTAAAGTCGAAATTAAACTGACCCCAACCAATATTTGTATGCACGAATTGCCGGTGGGCTAGGAGAATACGAACCGTAATATTGTCGTTCCATAACAGTCAGATCCCGCCGGAAAATCCAGAAGCTTCTACCCGGAATGATTGGTCAAAACCCAATCTCCGAATAACCCTTCTCGCTCGATCTCCACTAATTTTAGGTTCGACCAACACGACAAGAATGGGATGATGAAGTCGGATATAATTCTTCATGACCGGCTGGAAGGATTTCCCTCCAGCCCCTTGACAGTTCCAAATGAATATAGACATGACAGATTACTAAAAAGAAGTAAACACTACACGTCGTGAGTGTTTACAGGGAGTATATCCATGGCCCCAACAGGGCTGGGCGAAGGGGTCAGTTGGCTCGCTGCGGACGGAGAGTCAAGAACTACATTGGGCTCGGAAACCGGATTCATGTCAGTATCTAAATCGGGAGGACGCGTAGGAGGGAGGGAAGGAGGAGTAGTGGACGAGGCCAAGACGGTAGTCCTGCATTCCACCTGAGGTATTAGACCGGGTTCCCTGTTGCTCACGTCCTCTTGCATTGCTTCGGTTAAGGATTGGTCAGTGATAATGACAGTGTCAGGAGATGGGATGGAAATAACAACGTGCTTGTTGGAGGGGGGCTGAGCTTGCGTTGTCGACGCCGTAGGAGGAGGTGAAGGATCGGTATCGGCTGGCTTAGACGACGACGTCACATGCTCCGGGCGATTCCCCATGGGCGTAGACGATGACGTCGCAGGAGGAGAGTACTTAGATTGGGCTGGCGCGAGGTCTCTGGGTAGACTCGGTCGAGTGATGGGCTGCTGAGGCTCTGAGGCCTTGTCAGTGGAAGGCGTGGGCCCCCGACGAGCCCGGCCAGTGGCGCCGTTATAACTGGTCCGCTTCTGTCTCTGCAGTGTCGGTCGTCTGAGGTTGAGCGGCTGAGTAGGTGCTGCAGCGCCAGGTGAGGTGACCTCCCCTGGAGGTAGGTAGTCGTTAGCCTGATCCTGCTGGGCTAGGTCTGCCAGGAGATTATACCTCGAGCCCCGCAACGCCTCGTGAGTGACCTGGTCGCCCCTGTCACTTCTGAGAGCCGTTGCATTGTGGTCCTTGCGACGTGATCGACGTTGAACTTGGACCCAAGGACCGTACGTCTCCGATGGAAGGGTTGGCGAAGAACCGTCCGGCACTGTGGAAGTCGTTGCCGTCTCGTGAGAGGGATCCCGCGGAGTACTCTGTTCGGGATGGTTTGAGGGGCAGTTACTGGTTCCATGCCCGACCATGCCGCAGGTAAAACACAGTTGGGGTAAACCCTCATAAGCCACTTTGATGCGTTCGCCGTCCATTTCTACCACGGGTCGGAGGGGGGAACTAAGGTCTATCTCAATGGCAACCCGAGCAAATTTGCCTCGTTGCGAGGTCAGTGTGTTTTCATCAATTTTTACCGTTCGTCCGATCAGGTTCCCTAAAGCTGTGAGTATGGCGGGGTGGTACCGAGCTACCGAGAGCTCTGGAAATCTAACCCAGGCGACCACATGCGTGACCTTACCTGTCGAGGGACGGAAAGTCGGAGTCCAAGGTTGCACTGATAAAGCATTACCAGCGATAATCCATGGCCCATTGGTAAGCGCCTTGATGTAATCGTCGACCTCGATGAAATTGATCAGATAAAATTCGTTTTCTAAGTCGACGATTTTCATGGGACCTTGGGGCTGCCACAAGGCTTTGATGCGGGTTTGAAGAAGATTAAACCCCAGTTTTCGACCCAAAAGTTTAACGACGACTGCCTTCTCCCATTTCTTGTCAAGGTGTCCGCGGAGAGTACATGACAGTTCGAGTCCCGTCCCGTATTGCCCTTGAACCACAGTTATGTCACCTTCTTGAATATCAACGGGTTCTTCCTCTGGCCACGCGTACGCTGTGTGCTGAGTAGTATTTCTAGTGACCGCGGCACTATAGGTGGCCTGAAGTGTCTGTGGGACGGTCGCTGGGGGAGGAGGGTCCTCTTCTCTTGCACGAATCCGCACCTTTTTAGCCGCAGGCCCAGCATAAACCGAGGAGGTGAGCGGAGCTTTTGGATTTGTGGGAGTAGTTGGTTCTGTAGCTGTGAAGATCATTGTTGGCTGGGATTGGGTTGTAGGCTGGTTATCCATTTGAGGCGAACCTCAGGACAACGAAACAATCAGCACGCACAATTTGTGGAGCACACCAAGTGTTCGACACAAATCTCAGATGGAAGCGTCTCTTTTCTTACAGCTTTTTCTGTATTTCATTCTTTGCCAGACAACCACATGACGATTTGTTTAGATTGTTTTTAACAGAGAAAGGAAGGCCTCTGTAAGAGTTACTGCCTTAAAACTAATAAATATTGCACGATAGCCGAGTTTGATCTACTGTATGCTGCTGTTATTGGTAACTAATAGTTAGTTGCGGACTCTGATTCCGTTTATGTGTCAGACCTCTAGCATGCAAAGATAAACTCATCCCTATTTTCGCAGTACATGTTGCAGTACTTCATTGTGTCAAATGTCATGAAAACCTAGGCCCATCATTGTCATATATGCGTATGTGCCTTGGTTTTGATGTTCGTAGAAGTTGTGCATATGTAGTCTTCAATTCGTATATGACTATGTACTTTCAAGCTCTTTTCACCAATATGTGACCTTAGTTGTTACTTCCATGCTGTTGTTTGAGATGCTCCTTGCACCGACGACCATAATGGGAATCTAAATCACCATCTTTTGCCAGATAATATTTAATATCTGTCTCATCACTGAGCCCTTCCGGTAGATTTCCAATCTGCCAGTGCATAATTGTTGGTTGGTCCCACTCTATCAGAGACATTAAAAAAGAGTCTTCTACTGTTAGATTAGACCAGTGTCCTACTTGACCAAATTAAAATATTGTCCGTTGTCTGCCACATTTCTTGAAATGGTGTGGACCGTTGCAAATATCGAACCGTAAGTAATATTGAATTGGGTTCTTAAATAGTATCGTATTAGTACATATCAATATTGAATGTCGTTTCAGATAATGTTTTAAATTTATAAAATAATTTTTAAATTTTTTAAAAATTACAAAATAATTTATTGTCATATTGTATATTTTTACTATATAATTTATAAATTTACATCAACCTTGTCTCTAAAAATCATAATAATAAATAATAATGACAATTAATATGAAATTATAATAATTTTCATGTATTTCACATATAAATAATAACTACAATTAATATGAAAAAATAATCATCATCATACAAATATAAAATTAAGAACAATACAAAATATTTAAAATATTACAATT
>JAOSBP010000002.1:3038286-3052915 GCA_027563825.1 Erythroxylum mucronatum | reverse complement strand
CTCCCGCCTGCCCGCTAGTGGCATTGGAGTTCCTCTCAAGGACTCCCATAAGTCACGGCTACACATGACCGCTTTGCAGGAATGTGTAGTACGTTCCATTTCGGATCCACCCGAACCACTTTGTTTGTGCTTTTGTGAAATGTTAGGCTGTTTTGTGATGTATTAAGTTTGTAAATTGTTTGATATGATATATTCTGTGAAGAGTTTTGAAAATTGAAAATGCTTTTTCTTAATGTGACATTGTATGAAAAATGAATGAATGAATAATGGTTTTTGCTTAATTCTCGTTTATTAAGTTATTACCCACGGAGCCGTTGAGCTCACCCCTCTTTTCCCCTCCTTAGGTGTCGAGTGAGAAACTGAGTCACCGCATCGGGACTGAGGCAATACTCTGATGCTTTTTGCTTTTGAAATCCTGTTTTCTGAAAACAAATCTTTAGCTAGCCTTTTGGATGATTTGTGCTCTTTGTATTTGTTATTTTGGATGTAATCGGGCTAGAAGCCCTCTAAAGCTTTGTATTGGCTTATTTCCATGTAAATATAAACGTTTTGAAGTTTCAATGTATATTGTATATGTTTTCTAAGATTGTATGGTTGTATGGTTGGAAATGCTAAAAATAAGAATGAGATTGTATTTCTTTAGGCTTTGAAATGGATAGATGCTTAAGAGTGAGATTGCTACCTTTTGAATGATGTTTCAATCTATATCTGGATGGGATTGTGTTGTGGAAGTTTGGAAGATTGAGTTCTATGCAGGTAGTAGAGAGAAAATTGAAGATTTTTGCTAGAGCACTTTTAGGGGAGGTGCTGTCCAATTTTTCCTAAAATGGGTAGGCACTTGTTTTGGGTTTTAGACCATGTTAGAGTTTGAATTTAAGTGAGATGCCTTCTTGAAGAGTGTAGTACTTGTTGAGAGCTTTCCTATGATATAAAATTTGTCCCTTTTGGACTTAAGATGAAGAAGATATAAGGGTTGAAAATTTTCAGATACTGTTCATAAGAGTTTGGATGGCAGATTCTTTAGCAGGGTTTTTCGCCCCCTTGGAGTCTGTTTTGATTTTTGCACTTTTTATAGAAAATGTAGATCATCTTTTTACCTTTCCATAGAGGTATAGTATGCAATTTTTGGAATTCGGACTAAAAAGTTATGAAGTTTGGAACAATGCAGGTACTATTCCATTGGTCATTTAGGCAGCAGTTTTGCACAAGTTTTTACCCCTTTTAATGATTGAATTGAGTTTTGCTTCCTTCATGAAAGTTGTAAAGCATCTTTTTATCTTTCCATAGGGGTAAAATATGACATTTTTCGACTTTTGTATCAAAAGATATACTTTTTCAAACTTTTGGTCTTATTTAGGTGTTTAGGAAAATTGTCCACTTGGACATAAACTTTGCAGCCACTTTGGACCCCCTTAATGGCCGAATTAGGTTTTAAATCCTTTTGAAAATTTTAGAGTTTTCGTTTACTTTTCTTTTGACACCAAGTTTGCACAATTTCAAGTTTTAGGCAAAAAGTTATGATATTTTGCATTTCTGTGTTTTTAAAACAATAAAGTTCACTCTTTAGTTTATAACTTATTCGTTTGACCTCCGTTTGACTCGGTTTTTGAAGTGTTGGTTTGCTAAACAAATTTTATACCCCTTTCATGTAAAATTTAAATTTTCTAGATTTGAGGTGAGAATTTCGGTTAAATCAAGAGAGTCAATTCTGTAGAGATACTGCACAATTCGATCTATAGAGATCCGATTGAGGAGATTCCTAATTCTATTTGATCAAGAGACGTGCAATTTCATTTTAGCTTAGGAATTGGATTTAATTTTGGGCCCTAAGCTGATTAAATTTTATTGGAGGATTATTAGGATAAATTTATTCAGATTTGTTCAGATGACATAAAATAAGCCTGTTTTGAGTAACTTTTCGTGGTGAGGAATTCCTCTTTCGTGAGATACGTGTCCAGATGTCACGTAGGACGTTGGTCACGTGCCTCACCAGGGAGGGGTTCCAACACTAAATATCTAAAATTTAAATTCTTATAAAAATATTCAACGAAATAATATTCATGCTCTTATAATTTTTTTAAGTTATGTCCTCATTGGTCATTTTACACATAAACTGCTAATCCTAAATAACTCATTTTACCAAACATATTTAATAAAAAGTTGATGTTATCTGTTGGTTAAATCAGTTGATATAATCAGCTATCAGTTAACAGCTATTAGAATCAGCTAATAGCTAATGCAATCAGTTGATTATCAAACAGGGCCATAAACAAGTTTCGAACCACGTAAATCAAGTTTGATAAAAATTTGGGTCGTGCCTTAGGAGGATCGGACTACGTCATCAACGTGTTCTTTTGATGTTGTGGATTTTTTAAAAACGTTTTGATACCAAATTTTTTTGACACTAATAGAATAAAGTAAGTAATTAAAATCAAAATATATTAAAATTAATTTTTGTTGTAACTTAGTCATCAAGATTATAAATTGGTCAAATTAACAATTCAAATTGAGTTTGTCTTCTCTTTATTAGTTGGCAATTACAAATTGCCAACTATTTGCCAACTAATTAACCTTGTGAACCGACATTAGAAGCCTATAAATATGGTCATTGGCTATATGGTGAATGATATATATGCATAGAAAGAAATAATGAGTGAGAGTGTAAAAGTTTTGATTGTTAGCTTATACAAGTTCTAATGCATAACGGGTTTTTGAGTTGTGAGAGATTGTAGTCTGAATTTGTCTTCGTAAAATTTGTATTCTCTCAGTCAATAAAATTGTGAGTGTGTAATTGGATGTCAAAATCCATTTTCTAGGCAATTTTAAGTTGCTAACATTTGATATCAGAGCTCAGTTAAAGTACTTAATTAGGTTAAGATGGCTTCAAGTTCAATAACTGAAATTTAACCAATGCAATTATCTATTTTCAAGTTTGATGACAAATACAATTTTGCTATGTGAAAACGCTTGATGGAGTTAAGTAGGTCAAGATGGTTTCGAGTTCAACAACTGAGATTTAACCAATGCAATTATCTATTTTCAAGTTTGATGGCAAAAACAATTTTGCGATGTGAAAATACTTGATGGAGTTATATTTGAGAAGTAATGAATATGGTGAAATTTTGGAGAAAGAATTAGAAGAAAAAGGAACACTAACGGCTGAAGAATCACTATAAATGGTTCGTGATCGTTTATTAAATGAAAAAGCTTTGTTTTTAATTTATCAATTTATTGAGTTGCCGATTCTTGAAAAAATATTCCAAGGGAGGCTTGGAATGTTATGCTTAAAACGTATGAAAGAGCAGACACAATTAAACGAACAAGGCTACAAGGTTTGAAAAGGCAAGACAAGTTGATGGAGCAAGGTAAAGATAAAAGTATTCTTGATTATTTTTCACAGATGAAAAAATTGATCAATGAAATGAAAAATATTGGTCCTGAGATTACGAAGAAAGATATTGTGGAGAAGACCATGCGCATGTTGACAAGTCGATTTGATTATGTTGTTACAACCATTGAAGAGTCTGAAGGTTTGAAGTCCATGATTCTCAATGATTTGAAAGCTTCAGTAGAGTCCCGTGAAATGTTACAAATGAAAAATCACCAAACATAATGGAGCAAGTTCTAAAAGCCCAAGTAAATTTGAGAAATTTATGCAATTAACAAATAATTGTAAAAAATATGGTCACTATAATAGAGAATATCGTGCTTGAAGATAAGAACATAAAGATAATTGAGCTAGAGTAGCTAAGAATAATAACCCAGAGACCTTATTAATGGCAACTCATGAAATCAGTAACATTGATAACTGCTAATGGTTATTGGATTTGGGTTGTAACAATCACTTAAATGGAAACAAGGAAGTTTTTGCTACATTAGATGATTCATTTCATTTTTCAGTAAAGCTTGTTGATAACTACCAGATTCCAGTTTTATGAAGAGGAGAGATTGCTATAAAATTGAAGACTGGGTCTTTAAATTACATTTCTGACGTGTAATATGCTTTTTGCCAGGATCTATTGAGCATTGGAAAACTATCAAAAAACGGTTACAATTTACACTTCAATAAAGATGGATGCACCGTGAGTGATATAAAAAAGAGCATGATTTTAATGACGAGAATGGCGTCTAACCGTCTATTTCCAACATATCTTAATTACGATAATTAGTCTTGCTATAATACTATGACTATCAATGATAATTGGCTATGACATATGTGACTTGGGCACTTGAATTTGGAAGCATTAAGTTTCTTGCAAACAAAAAGTGGGTTTCAGGCTTTCCAGCCATTCAAGTTCTTGACTAGATTTGTGAGTCGTGTAATGGAAAAAAAGCATAGAGATCCATTTCCTATAAAGCAGGTATGGAGAGAGAAATGACCACTTGAGCTTATGCATTCAGATCTATATTGTGTGGAAGTTCCGTCAAATGGAGGTAACAAATACTTTATTACATTTAATAGGGATTATAGTAGAAAGGCATGAGATTATTTTGTGGCGTATATTGAAAAACAAATTGGTTGTTCTTTTAAAATTTTGACAGTGGATAGAGGCACAAAATATATTGTTTGTGATGATTTTTAAGAAAGTATGGAATTAAGCATCAGTTGACAGCTAGGTACACTCCTTGACAAAATATAGTGACAGAAAGGAAAAAATAGAACTATTATAGATATGGTGAGAAGCAAGTTATTTGTAAGAAGCTACCGTTTTTGGGCAGAGATCATGGCTTGTGCGATCTATATTTTGAATCGGTGTCCTGTTAAAAAAGTTTGAGATAAAAAACTCCACAAGAAGCATGGAGTGGACAAAAGCCTAATCTTAGTCATATGAGGGTGTTTGGTTGGATAACATATTTATATGTTCCTGATGAACGACAAGGCAAAAAATGCATATTTCTAGAATACAACATGGAAACAAAAGGTTATAAGCTTTATAATCCAAAGACTCAAAAAGTGATCATCAGTCGAGATGTTACTTTTGAAGAAGATGGAGTATAGGATTGATCAAAAAAAGAAAATGAATCTTTGCCAGTATCAATGTTCAAAAACAATGAATTAGAAATGACTAATCAAACTGGAGAGTCATCTCCATCTCCAGTTCTTAAAGAGCCAACTCATGATGATCCTAAAGCATCATGTCCTCCTACTTCACCTTCACTTAGGTGCTCACTACAAGAACATCATCCACCCACCTATTTAAAAGATTATCACGTAGGTGATGAAAATAATGATGATGAAGTTGTATCCCATTATGCTTTCTTTGCATATTATGAATTAGTAATGTTCGAGGAAGCAGTGAATGATGATCGCTGGACTAAAGCAATGGATGAAGAAATATGTGCCATAGAAAAGAATAAAACATGAGAGTTAATCACTTTGCAGCCTACCGGTGTCAAATGAGTATATAAGACAAAGTACAAATCCAAGGGAGAAATGGAACGCTTTAAAGTAAGATCAGTTGTAAAAAGATATAAGTAAAAGTCAAGTGTCAACTATTCTGAAGTATTTGCACCTGTTGCCAAATGGGATACCGTATGTTTGATCATTTCATTTGTCGCTCAAAGTGAAAACCTGTTATGCGTTAGTTTCAACAAGTTAACGCATAACGGGCTTTTGGGTTGTGAGAGTTTGTCTTTGTAAAATTTTCATTCTCTGAATCAATAAACTTTTGAGTGTGTAATTGGATGTTAAAATCCATTTCCTAGGCAATTTTAATTTGCCAACAATTTTTGTTGAATAAATAATGCTATCACCGTCGTACAATTTTTGTATTTCGCTTCATTAATACGTTGAGTCTATTCATAATAGCTAAACAAAACTTCCAGATAAAAGTACATAGAGTCTCAAGTATATAAAAGATTTTTTAAAAAAAATGAAGTCTTTTATAAATATAAAAGGCCTTAAAATATGAAAAATATTATAAAGTATAACAGATTACCTTAAAAATATATAGAATTACTTCTAAAATAGCTATTAATTAATTTGGTCTTCCTATAATTCAAATTTAGCATAAATCTTTTTACTTTTTGCAGTAAAGCCAAGCTTTTTGTTAACCCTAAATGTAGTCGACTCAACAAAGTTAACTACTTGAAACTCTTTTTTTTCTTCTTATAAACAAAGGTGCTTTCAAACTGTAATCCTTCCAAGCATTTTTGTTGAAATTTTAATTTTCATTTGAATATTTATCGATTACAAATTAAAAATTAAGGCTAAAAACTTAAGATTTGATTTGACAAAAAAATAATATTATGATTTAATAAAAATCTATTTAAATATTAAAAATCATAGTAATTTAAAAAAACACCTTGTTAGTATGGGTCAAATATTTTGTTAGTATGGGTCAAATATTTATTGAGCCTATAATAGAGCCTCAAAAAAATTACTAGGTATTATATTGCGTGTTCATGAAAATAAAAAATTCTCTAAAATGTTAGAAGCTTTGTGTTTTTGGAAAGACAAAAGAGAACGTAGATGTCTGGACTCTGGAGTGTCGGTTCATACACAACAGACAGCTTATGTGACTTGAACTTGATATTAAATTAAAAGACTGGCCCTTATAATTGTGCAAGTCAAGATCAGGAAGGCGACAACGTAGATGCCTGTGGTGTAGGTTCACGGATCAATTCCTGTTACTGTTTCCATGTGAGCAGAAACGGAAACAGTCACGATCACCATAATTAAAGGACTGGCCATATACAGTAATTGTGCAAGTCAAGATCACGTCCATCAGCAAGGTTCTTATCATTTCAAATAAACCACATATTTTCGCAAAGCAAATTTGTTAACTCCCGTATCTCATTGTCATGAGTTTTTTTTTTTCCATCGCATTTTGTCATCTGTTATATGTTGTAAGATTTATATCTAATCTGTTGAAATATAAATAAGAATTTATTCTAAATAGAAAGAATATATGACCTTGTATATAAATATAATGAATTACTCTTCTTATTATTAATTAATTTTAAAATATAACCTTATTTAAATTAACATGTGCTCAAATTATTTGAGCGTAATCATACAAATTTTAACATATAGAGATTGACAGTCAGGTTGGGCATGAACGTTTGTTGAATGAATCGGATCTCGACATGCTTCCCTCCCTCAAGTATGTCATAAATGAGACGCTCAAACTATATCTTCCGGTAAACTTCTTCTACCTCATATATCTTCCGGTAAACTTCTTCTACCTCATATGTACATTTCTTGGCTTCACGATGCATTATTCGCCGTTATATTTTCCGTCACGAGACAAGATCACCTGGTACGGTCCCTTGAGTGGAGAGCCTTTGTCCTTTTTAATTTGAAGGCCAGAAAACACGGAATTCAGTAATCGTCCCACGCAGCTTCAATCCTACACCTCTACTTTTACTCGTTTTCGTTGTGCTATGGTATACTCTTTTTTTATTATTATTACATTAGGTATTCTGAATTAGTCGGACTAATTTTAAGCCCCTACGATCCCACCCTAAGAGCTTAGAGAATGTAAATTTTGAACCCCAAGATCCCTTAGGTTCCTACGTAGCCTGTATACTTCTGCACACAAGGAGTCTTCACATATTTGATTGGTCAACTGATGATTGATCACTGATTCCCCCTGCTCAGCATCAGGTTCCTATCAGTTATCGGGTTCCCTAGTAGCTCCAACTCTCACACTGCCGCTGGAAGCGAGACGTCCGTAATTGATCCGATCAAGGAACTATGCCTAGGGGGCTAGAGGATCATCAATAGGAACATGCCTATTTCTCCTTCTTTGGCGTAACTCGAACTCAAGACCTCCTATAGAGAAAGGTCTTAAGTGAAGAATCTGGACCAATTGATCCACCCTTCGTTGTCATGGTATACTCTTATTGATACTTACATCATTGAACATGGTTTTTATAAGTATCCATATGAGCATGCTTTGTGTATCAAGATCAATAAGGAAGGAGATACTGTTATAGTTTTTCTCTACGTAGATGATTTGAGATACCTAATTGCAACTAAGTCAGATATTGTTTATTGAGTAAGAATTGTGAAAAGATTTATGGATTCACCGCAACAATCTTATTGGCAAGCTGCAAAACGAAATTTAAGATACATTAAAGGTACACTTAATAATGGAATATTTGTTAAGTGATCGTTTCGCCACAATAGCTTAAGTCGTTGTGTGAGGCTAACTTAATTGATTTTATATATTCACTAACAATATTTTATTCAAAATTTAACAGAGTATAATTGATAGGATATACAGATAGCGATTGGGTAGGAAATATTGATAAACTAAGAAGCACCTTGGGCTATGTTTTTCATCTTGGTTCTAGAGCATTTTTTTGGTCCTAAAAAAAACAAGTAATAGTAGCCCTTTCATCGATAGAAGCTGAATACATAGGAGCAACGAATTGCTCTACATAAATTGCCAACTATTTCACCTTGTGAACCTACGTCAGAAGCCTATATATATGGCGATTGGCCATATGGTGAATGATATATGTGCATAGAAAGAAATAATGAGAGAGTGTAAAAGTTGAGGTGTTAGTTTCAACAAGCCAGCGCATAACTGGTTTTTGGGTTGTGAGAGTTTGTAGTGTAAGTTTGTCTTTGTAAAATTTTCATTACCTAAATCAATAAAATTTTAAGTGTGTAATTGGATGTCAAAATCTATTTTGTAGGCAAGTTTAACTTGCCAACAATTTTTGTTGGAAAAACAATGCTACCACCATCATACAATTTTTGTATTTCGCTTCATTAATGCGTTAAGTCTATTCATAATAGCTAAACAAAACTTCCAGATAAAAGTATATAGAATCTCAAGTATATAAAAGATTTTGAAAAAATATGAAGTCTTTTATAAATATAAAAGGTCTTAAAATATTATAAAATATAACAGATTACCTTAAAAATATATAGAATTATTTCTAAAAGAGTTATTAATTAATTTGGTCTTCCTATAATTCAAATTTAGCTTAAATCTTTTTACTTTTTGCAGTAAAGCCAGGCTTCTTATAAACAAAGGCACTTTCAAACTGTAATCCTTCGAAGCATTTTTGTTGAAATTTTAATTTTCATTTGAATATTTATCAATTACAAATTTAAAATTAAGGTTAAAAAATTAAGATTTGATTTGATATAAAAATAATATTATGGTTTAAGAAAAATATATTAAATTGGTTGAAGTCCAAAAAAAAAACACCTTGTTAGTATGGGTCAAATATTTATTGAACCTATAATAGAGCCTCCAAAAAATTACTATAACTATAGGTATTATATTGCGTGTTCATGAAAATAAAAAATTCTCTAAAATGTTAGAAGCTTTGTGGTTTTGGAAAGACAAAGAGAACGTAGATGTCTGGACTCTGGATTGTCGGTTCACAGTTCACACACACCAGACAGCCTATGTGACTTGATATTAAATTAAAAGACCGGCACTTATAATTGTGCAACTGAGATCCGGAAGGTGAGAGAACGTAGATCTCTGTGGCGTAGGTTCACGGATCAATTCCCTGTTACTGTTTCCGAAGAAGTCTGCGGGAACAGTCACGATATTCCTGTTTTACGTGAGCACTGAGAACACGAAAAAGGAAAAGTCACCCGTAGGTTCACACCGACCTTATAGGTAGCTGATGTGACTTGATATTAAATTCAAGGACTGGCCATCAATTTCCTATTCCTGTTTTACGTGAGCACTTAGCACACGAAAATGGACAAATCACCCGTACGTTCACGCCCACCTTATGGGTAGCTGATGTGACTTGATATTAATTAAAGGACTGGCCATTATAATTGTGCAAGTCAAGTTCAGATCCATCAGGAAGGAATGAAAATTCTTTTGCTCGATCAACAGCCACAAGTCGTGCTTTGGTTCTGACAAGGATTGTTCCGTCGCCATATTCCAACTTTATTTCATAACAATTTATTTATTTAATAAATAGAGTTTATAAAAATTCGACGGTTGAAACTGTACCGAAGTAGAAGAGTCTCACGTCGTTTTAATTACCTTAATTTTTAACTGTCATATTCAATAAGCATTTATGTATCTAATATTTATGAAATTTATAAAAATTAGATAAGTAGATATTCATAAAATAGGATAAATATAAAATAATAAACACATGTATGCTTCTAAAATTTTCTATTTGTATAATAATTTTTCTAAATATCCATTTCAATTAAATAACATATTTTCACAAAGCAAATTTGTTAACTCCCGTATCTCATTTCTCTTCATTGTCATGAGTTTTTTCATCGCATTTTGTCATCTGTTCATTTTTTATGCTACTTAATTCATATGTTGTAAGATTTATATCTAATATGTTGAAATATAAATAAAAATTTGTCTTAAATTATTTGAGCTTAATCATACAAAATGTAACATATAGAGATTGACGCTTAGGTTGGGCATGAACGTTTGTTGAATGAATCGGATCTCGACAAGCTTCCCTCCCTCAAGTATGTCATAAATGAGACGCTCAGACTATATCCTCTAGTACCACTTCTTCTACCTCAAATGTCCTCTGAAACTTGCAAAGTTGGGGGATATGAAATTCTAGGAGGTACGATGCTGATAGTGAACGCTTGGGCCATGCACAGGGATCCCGGGATTTGGGATAATCCCAATGAGTTCGGCTTCGGATCCTCTGTCCCGCTAAACCTGTACCTATTTTGTACCAAAATAAAACGTCGACGTTTTCTTTAAGATAAACCAACGTCTGCATCTCAGCTTATCTTTAGCCGAGCCGTTCTTCCTTTGATTTTGCTTCCCGCGTCCATTCTTTCCTTCCCCTTAATGACTTGCCTCTTCAATGGTTTCCAAAAGTTTACTCCTTTAAACAAACACGCCTCAAAAACCTAAGTTCAAAAAGTGGAAGATTCGAAGGTGTTTAATATGAATTTCACTAAGCTCGATGACTCTCCCATGTTTCGCAAGCAGGTTAATTGCTGTCTCTTGTTACTTCTTTTGACTTCTCGACTACTCGGCTTCTACATCGTCGATTTGAATTTTGTAGGTGAATTCAGGAAGAGTTCGTGGGTTTTAGAGCGTGATTTTGATGTTTTCTTCTTGCGATGAAAGTTTTGAGCTTGTTCAGTTTTTGGGTATTCTTGTTTGGTGATTAGTTTTAGTGACGATAGGTAGAGTGAGAATGGGAGCATCATCGTCGAGTGAACAGAAGCCGACGAGCGAAGTGAACAAAGTGGAGAGTGAAGCAGCTTACACAGGAGCACTTCCAATGCTTCGAAGTTGCTTTGCAAAGCTGGCCGATCCTCAATCGCATGCAATCCCTCTCGAATCTCTTCAGGTAAGCGAATTCAACTTTCATTCGCGCAGTTTCACTTGCCATTTTGTGCTTTCTCTTTGATTGACTTAGTTAAACAATTGAGTTGGTTAGTTTAATCGAAATTAGCCAAACAAAGGGCTGGATTTAAGAAAATTTCCTTCTCTTTTGTGAGTATAGTTCGAAGACGGTGATATTAAGGCTTTCTTTAGTCTTCCAAAATGCTGGACAAGTGATTTTCCAGTTGTTGTAAATTTTAATTAAAACCGAAAAGAACGTTTATATATCTTACCTCGTTTCGAAATGTTGTTTTTCTTGACGATATGTTAAACGTTTGGTTGGTGATATTAAAATCTTCTGATGACATATGGTATGAGTATTAAAAATCCGATCCATGACTTATATTTGTGGTACTTATTCCAATCCCATGAGCAATGTGATCACCGTGTTGCTCCTTTGCAATGAGGAGAAAAAGGTCAAAAGCTTTCTGCTTAAAAAAATTGTAAGGCTATTCTTGCTTAGATATTGATAGTGTTGATTTTCGGGAATTTGACATGTTGAATTCGTCAGATGCAGATGCTTTTTTTTTTACAGAATTTCAAGCTGGAACCCAATATTTTCTTGTGCTTGTCTGAATTTGGTTTTGTCTCTGTTTATTGTGAGTAGTTACTTTTATTTGCAGCAATTGGAGTTCTATGTAATTCTCGCTCTTTTCAGCAATGCTTTCTCTTAAGTCACGAAGATCCGGTCTGTGAATCACCCAGCATGCCTGCTTACTTTCCAGCTTTATTAAGTCATGTAGGACAATTTTTAGTGGATGAAAATTTTGTCATTGAGAAAGGAGGAGTCAACTGGGTTGAATTTCTCAAATGGTATGTGAAATTTTGTGGAAGGATGCCAGCCTCAGTGTCGCTACACACATTGCTAAAAATAGTTGCTGCGGTCACCTCAAAGTCAGGACTTCCCATGAGATTGGAGTTTGAATCCAGTAATGGTGATGGTGATGGTAAAATAAGTGGGTATCTTTTGCCCAGTAATGTGCTTATTCTTCTCTGGATGTGTTGGACCATGCTGTGGAATTCAAAAACTCCCAAAATTTCAAAAGGAAAACAAATTTTGTGTCTTCCGGATGTTACTCATCTGGTATTATCAGCAGTTGTTTCATGTGCTGAAGTTGGCAGTGACATAAACTTATGGGACTGCGACATCTCAAGTTTGGAAGTTCAACTGCCTGTGGGGAAATTTCTGACATGGGCCTTGAAAACAGTCCCCGGCTTAACAGATTGCTTGAAAGAGTTTATCAATGCAAGACTCCAAAGTGTTTCTAGTTCAGAGGTAAGTAATTCAAATGATTTTTTATGCGATGTGATGATAATGGTCTGCTAAATTTAAGTTCTTTTATGGCCTCATTCTGCACTTCTCTTATCTCTTTCAAGATTGAAGGCTGTGGAATACACACCATTTAAGCAACTGTTTTCTCAATCTCAGACTAGATGATTTCGATTTTGTCTAATACGATTAGTTTTGAATGTCTGCAAAGTACTTTCTTTTGAAATCTTTTCTTGATTTATTTTAGGATGCGTCAGAACCGTCAAATTCATCACTTGGAGACACGTCACCTACAAATGATTTTGGCAATTATATTCTAACACGTGGAAGGGCATGGGGAATATCTCTTTCGATGAGGAGTTCAATAAGTGCAGAAATTATGAAACCATTCTTTCCTGACAGCAGAGAAAGAACAGATGATAAACTTCTTTATCGGTTTGCCATCTTATCTATTCTTTTCTTGACCTATCTGCTAACTGCTATTTTTGAAATTGTGCATCCATACGTTGTTGTTGCATAATCTGCTGCTTGTGCATTATTGATTGTCCACGGCATTTATGCTTTTCTTGTCACTTGTCTTTCAATTTCACAGGTAACATTTGATTTGCTTACTTCTGCATCATATATTAGTGACTGTAGCTCTTGTTATTACTTGGTAGGTCATCTCTTCATGGAAGTGGATTAAACAGATTCTGGTCTCGTGTTGAAGGTTACTATGGATCACTGCTAATACTAGTTGCTGCTACTTCTGGAGAAATCAATGAAAATAGCACCAATACCATGAAGTGGATAATTGGTGCACTTACACACGAGGGTCTACAAAATAAGGATTCATTTTATGGAAGCTCTGGGTGCCTGTATGCCATATGTCCAGTGTTTCAGGTGTTTTCACCTTCTGGTATGTAACTTGACAGAGTGAAGATATCTTTAGTTCTTGATGCCCCGATCCTTATTTTGGGGTGATGGCATGAGTAGGAGGTCTTGAACTGTTTCTTGTGTGGTAAGCCAAAATAAAATTTCATCAATGATGGATGCTTTTATTCATGAACAGGAAGGGAAAAGAATTTCCTTTACAGCCACTTGCATCCTACTGGTAGAGTTTACGATCCACATCCAAAGCCAGTCGGGATTGCATTTGGAGGGACCATCGGAAATGAGAGAATATTTCTCAATGAAGACTTCAGTAGAGTTACAGTTCGCCATCATGCAGTTGATAAAACTTACCAGCATGGTTCCCTTTTCCCATCTCAGGTAAAAGTATGGTAGCATTAACATTATTATTAACAATTCATATGGCTAAGATGGTTCCCGTAAAATTTTGTGTTTCGTCCCAAATGACAGATTAATAATAGTAGCATTGCCGTTAGGATTAATAATGCACAAAGGGATGTCCTTGTTAAATCTACCAGTGAAACTGCCTCGTGTATATTTAGTTGTATTGTGGTTTTTTCCGTCTTTGTTGACATGTTCATGTTTAGTTATTTGTTCATACTAAGGAGACTCATATCTTAATCCAAGACATCAAGGCAATGAGTTACGAATTTTCTCTCATATATAAACTCTCTCCTGTTCATTTCCGATGTGGGATTTATTAGTTAGGTTAACGGCTATCTCTGGAGAGTATCAGAGTTCTGAACATGATAAATGCTGTAGGGATTTCTCCCCGTTGAAGCCTCAGTCTCAGAGGTTGAAGTCTGGGGATTAGGTGGTGACCGAGCGAAAGAGGTTCAGACTTCATATAAGAAGAGAGAAGAACTGTTTACAGAACAGAGACGCAAGGTAATCGACCAAGATCAAACTTATGAATCAATCGATAGTTCTACAAAATCAAGTTGAAATAATAATTCTCCCATTTCTCTTTGCAGGTGGACTTGAAAACTTTTACAAATTGGGAAGATTCCCCTGAGAAGATGATGATGGATATGACGTCTGACCCTAACACAGTAAGAAGGGAAGATCGCTAAATAAGCACCACTTAGGGTGCGTTTACTTTCAGAAAACAGTTTCTTGTTTTCTATCTTGATTTTTTGCATATATTTTCAATTTTCAT
>JAOSBP010000002.1:3021061-3031112 GCA_027563825.1 Erythroxylum mucronatum | reverse complement strand
GATTATAATGTGCTGAAATGTGTTCAACTGACTTTGTCTTTTGTTGAACATCAGTTGAAGTATTCTTTTTCTGACTGGTCTTCAGCTTCTTACTTTCTTCTACCAGTCTAGAAGGAGGTTGTTGTTGAGGTTTCTTCCTTTCAAACACTAACTTCCTCTTAATTTCTGTTTCTTTAGTCGATTTTGCTGACTGATCTTGCAAAATTAAGACCAAAGATCTAGTAGCCTGTGGTGCTTTCTCTGTCTTTCCAGAATCTTCACCAAGAGTCAAACCTTTCCTTTTCTTCTATTCTTGTTAACGCAAGGTTAATAATCTTGGTGACCTTCTTGATTGTTTGGATTTCTTGGAATGAAGTGTCTCCCCCTTTCTTTTCAACGACACTTGTTTTACAGACTGTTTCACCTGGCTTTCTTCTCTGTATGAAATCGGCTTAGCTTTTATCGATTCATCTGACGATTTATTCTTCTTTTCTTCTATAGATATTCTTCCTATGGATTAAGGTTTTGTCTTCCTTGCGGGTGTAACATTTTCACTTAAGTTGCGTCTGACAATATGCTCCCCTCAGTCCTTACTTTTTCCATAGAATCTATATTCTCCTTTTCTTGAATCTTCAAACCCATTCTACTGACAGATGACACATTAATGATGCTTTTTATATTCATCTTCATTTTGTTTCCTTTATCAAGAAGAATTCCAAAATCTCTAAAGATCCTTGTTAACAATATACCATACGGTAAGGCATTAGAATCTCTCTTCGACTTCGTCATGTAACTTAAAATTAAGTGTGGAAGATTTATACGTTAATGGTTAAGTAGATGAAACAAGCATTGTTCATCTATCGTCGTCACAACATTCTTCGAGCCTATTCTTGGTAGAACACAATTAAAAAGTAGCGTATGTAGAACCCTAGCTTTCGAAACAAGAATTGACGCCTTCTTGTCCTTTGGATCACTACTTCCATAGAGTTGTCGATTGATATATGCTTTTTCTACATTGACTTGAGTCATCCATCTTGTGTTATGAGACAACTTTGCTCCAACATATGGACATTCACTAACTTTCTTGATTAACTCTAGTGTCATAATAATCGATAATCTATCCACCATTGATACCAAGGTATCATCTACTACTTTTTCATTCTTGCAAAACTCATATACTTCATTTAGATAGACTGTTTCACGGACCTAAAAGAAAATTTTCCATCCCACTGCATCAATTTCTGGTTCAATGTCCATCTGGTTCTTCTTCAAACAATCGAAATCAACATGTCTTCCATAAATCGTAGATTGCTCCATTTGTGATCTGTAGATAATAAAAACTAAACACACAAATGTATTTTTCTCAAAGTAATGATGTTAGTATCTGAAGTTGAGAATGTGAACAGAAAGAACTTGATATCAAGAACGGAGTAATGAAACGTTTTGTTGAGAGTTCTACAAAAGTTGATTTTAGAGTATTTCAAGAATATTCTAGAGCAGGTGATATTCTAAAATCTTTGAGAAGATTTCCCTCTAATACCTTCTCTTGAAAGAAATAAACGAAACTCCTAATTGAATCTATGCAGAAACGTAACAGCAATAAGAATTAAAGTTACAACAGTCCAATAATCCTAAATCCTACGATAGCCTCCTTGAGTGGTGTAGAAAATTGTAACCAGAAAAGTCAGCAAAAATAAGAAGGTGCAGCAGCTCCCCCAAACCAGAAACCTACGAAAGACTATGTGAATAATGCAGAAAACAAGGAAGCCCCCTCTGCGGCAGCCAAAGGAGAAAAATATATATGTCCCTCTTTCTAACCCTAACACCATATATGTACGGCAATCACCATAAGCTCCCTCATTGAATTGAATCTCTCCATTATCTTGATTTGATTTCGTCTAGATTAGGTGGTGTTTCAATTTGGGTAGAAGACATCTTGAAAAGAGGGCAAAAAGATCTTGGACGGTTATGTTTTAATTAAAAACGAATTCTAGAAAATCTGCAGATTTAAGATTCCGTCCTTAGGCATGCCCACGCCTAATCTTTGAATTTCATCCAGATTGGGGAATTTCGAATTTCTTTCCTTCTTTTGCGTCTTTTTGATCCTTTTTCGTCCTTAGAGTGTTTAAAACCATCTGTAAACAATTATAGAACAATTCCATTAAATTCGGATAATAATTTCAACACCTTAACAATAATTATGCCCAAAGTATATGCAATTTAAATGACTTAACAGTATAAGAGATAAATTTGGTGAGTTAATTGTCATTGAATTGAAAAAGATTGATTGAAGAAAAGTGAGAGAATCTATTGGAATAGTATGAACATTTATGATTCACTGAACATGTTAGGGTATTTTGGTTATATCTTATTTTGGAGTCATCCAAATGAGATGATTTATGATTTGGAGTAAACTAGAAAAATAGGGCTACAAATTACATGAAGAATTCGAATTTTTATACAATCTTTAAGACTTTCAATTTCTAGATGAAAATTGAATATGGTGTATTGTTTTAGTATGAGAACAATTCAAAAACATTTGGGTATAACTTTCGGATTACCGAATCAAATTGAACGATTTTGGTGTCATTAAAAACTTAAGAGATAGGAGAACAATTTTCTATAAGAGAGTATTACCAAATGACTTCATTTTCATTTTTTGATTGAATGTGAACAGTAGACTCGAAAGTGTGTCTTGGTAAAATCTGAAAGTGAGCCAATGAGAAATGAACTGTGATTTTAATGATTTTAGTAAGGTATAAACCTAAGTATAAATTATACTTAGATGAGTCTTGATATGGGTTTGATTTTGTGACGACACTAATGGATAAATACCCGGGATTGTCATGTTGCATCGTGCATATTTCATATACATAAATGTGCATTTTCAAACACTTACAATTGTGCCAAATTGTGATATGCATATATTTTGTAATATAGAGGAGCAACAAGAACGTCAACCTCCAGACGTTGCCGGATCTTCCAGGCATTAGCTTCGGGAGCGACTAGTGAGTAACCTAGACGGTCTCACTTCATTAATTGTTTGATTTTATTATGTTTGAAATGTGATTTGATTGTGTTGATTCTGGACAATGAAGGTCATATAACTATGATATGTGAATGAGTTATTAAAGTGCTACTTGTATATGAATGTGACAAATTATATGTTCCATGACATGATTGATTATGACAGATACATTCCATACATGAATGCATAATCAGATAATGAGAATTGTGACTAAAGTAGCCACCGAAAAAGAGCTTAAAACTTATAATGTGAAAAAGAGTCTCGAGCTTAGAAAGTGATTAAGAACCAAAGGCTCACTATGTAAAATGAACCCTGTATCTTCATCAGATAAGGAATAGTTATCAATGAGCCCGGTATCCACAATAGATACGGGACAGTTTAGGCACTCGGTCATAACAACGTAATAATTGGAAAAGAGTCACATAAGCATTTTATATGCATTTTGTTAAGTATATTTGATTGATTGAAATGCAAAATTGCCTATTCTTAAGTGAGAATGTGATATGTGATCAATTATGCAAAAATGTGAATATATGCTATGTGTAATGATGTGTTGCATGAATTGGGTGAACCATCGATGATGGTTACCTCATTGAGTTCGCAAAACTCACCAAAATTGAAACGTTGGCTTTTCAGGTCTGAGAGACAACTCTAACTAACGAGAGACTCTACAAGTAGTGTACACTTGTGATTTGGGAAGAGAAGTCACGACTCAAAGGTCGGTCAGCTGGGATTTGGATAGATTAGATATATTTTTGTGTAATTCCTCTTTCATGTAGCACTTTTGTATTAGGCTATGATGATATATGTAGGGAATGTTGAAAGACATATTGTATACCTTTAGTTTTTATGAAATGAAATGAGAAAATTTTGGATTTTAAAATATTGTGACTTTCTTAATGACATTCGTAAGAGAATAAAGATATATGATGCCATGTTAAGTGAATGTATTGATTAAACGTAGCGCACCATTATCATAGGATATGTACTGGAATATCCTAAGGGTGTTTCGGTATATACCCTAAGGTAAGGAGGCGCTACATCTAGTGCTTCATTCTTGTTATGAAGTAAGTAGAGATACATATATTGTAAGTAATTATATATAAATGAAATGAAGTATTTATAGCCATGCGAGTTTATATCTCGACTACAAATATTTGTATGTATGATCTCTAATATGTTTGGACTTCTCTTGGCACCTTTCTTTGGTTTGTTGGTTTGCTTTCCCTTTATGCAATCCATAAAAGTTTCAAAATTAGCAAAATCCAAAGAACTAAGTACTCCGTCATTCACAAATCTTTAAATCCTCTTAATGGAGATATGTCCTAATCTTCGATGCTACAACATTGAGGAATTTTCATTCATGACACAACGTTTTATTCCAGTAAGAACATGTGTTGCATTGTAACAGGTATTATCTTGTAAATTAAAACGGAAAAGCCTATCAAATAATGTACCATTCCCAACATATCCATATTTATAATATTACTTAAAAGATTCATCTGAAAAATGAAAGGAATATCCAAATGGTACAAGTCTTGAAACTGAAATCAATTTATTAGAGAAATTGGGAATATAAAATGTATTTTCTAATAAAATAAAACTAGTACATAAAATTAAATTGCAATCCCCAACAGCTTCTACATGTGAACGTATCTTGTTTCCAGATAAAATATATTGCTCACTTCCTACTAGCTTCCTTCGGTTTTGCAAATCCTACTACTCAATTGTAATATGGATTGTATAACCAAAATCAATCCACCATGTGTCGATTACAAACTTCAGTCATATTAGATTAAAAACAAACTAGTTAGATTAGAGTACTATTCTTTTTAAGTCATTCCTTATGTTTGACACAATCCTTCTTCATGTGTCATTTTTGCTTGCAAAAGAAGCACTTAGATTCTTTCTTAAGGTCAGATTGGACATGTATTTGACCTTTTCCCCTTATGTTGGCTTAATTTTTCTTTTTTCCTTGATCAACTAGATGTGTACTCTGTAAACTCTTTCCTTACTTTATCGACAATCTCCCTTCCTCTTGAACACATATGGTCATTAATTTTTTTATTGACAACTTATCCTTATGTGTATTATAAGAGATTTTAAAAGATCCGTATGGTGATGGAAGGGTGTTCAAAATGTAATGCACGAGGAAAAAATCAAACATCTCTACCTTAAGTTTCTTTAACTGAGCCACAATGTCCTTTTATCTTCAATATGTGCTCACAACACCACAGACATCAATGAGCCTTGTAGATGAAAATTTCATAATTAAGGTGCTTACAAGTGCTTCTTCTGAAGTTTCAAATTGCTCATCAACATTCTTCAATAGAGCACAGACATTGTCATGTTGTTCTACGGAACCGTGAATGCTAGCAAAAATTTTGATTTTAATGAACATCACACTTAGGCAATAAGATCACTCCCAACATTCATTAAGAACAATTTCAATTTTAGTGTTAGCCTCTGTTACCTTAGGTGGTTCGTCCTTCCAGATAACATAATCAATGTCCATCCACCTCAGATGAAGAAGAATTCTCTCCTTTCAAATCTTATAGTTTCACCTGTTAATTCGGGATTTCACAACTTGTATAAGAGAAACTAACAGTTTAAATAGCTGCATAATTTAAAAATACATGCTACTTATTAATAAATTGAGGCTAATAAACTAGATATATGTGCTACCAATGTAAAACATATCTTAAAAGACATAAATCAAATGACATAAAAATTGCCTTTGGGCCAAATTTTTAATTGAAATAGATTTATGCTAAACTTTATGATGAAACTATCAAATTGTATTCTAGTTTATATTACCTATGGGAAAATTAGAAAAAATAATTTGATATTTCATCATAATTAATTATTCAAATATAATAAAAATTCTTATGGGAAAATTTGATTATACTAAAATAATTAATTATAATTAAAAGTCTCAACATTTTATGTGATTAATTACATAAATATATAATTTATATAATTAGAGTTGTTGTGGTGAAGCCCTAATAATTAATCATAAAAACATTTTATCTAACATTCTATTCAAAATTCAAAATATAAACATAATAATCATGGGATAAATCTGGTTCATGTTGAACTTTTATACAAGTATAATTTCAATGCATAATAAATCAAATTATAAGCTTTAGTTCACATGGAAGAGGCTCACCATGCATCCCATAAGGCGGGGCTTTGAGCCTCGGTCACTGCAACAGAATATGTTTTCAATAAACAATCAAAACAACATCATCATTACATCAGAATTTGTCTTCAATAGACAAAACGACTCGATTTGTGACCCGTTGAATATCAAACAAAACCAGACTAAAAAAACACCATAAAAACTAATATTTTAAATGTAGAAACACTTCCAAAACAGTTAATAGAAGATTTTTACCTCTAATCGAAAGAAAAAACTTTCTAAAACAACTCTAAAATGGAAAATTTCAAATCTGAAAATTTTTCCAAAATATGAAATTCTTGAAAACTCTAACAAGTCAGAGGTTACAAGATTTGATACCAAATGTAATTCAATTCTAACATATATATTTAACATTAATATACGTTAGAATAACATATAAACTAAATGCGGAAGAAAACGAAATACTTCCAACTATTGTTATCTTTGATTGAAGAGTCTGCGCTTTGAAATTCTTCTAAACTCTCAATTCCCAGTTTGATGGTGTATATTTTCAAAAGAGAAAAGAAGCTCAAGTATCCTAAAATTTGCAAGAAAAGCCTACATGAATGTTCTCCCATTAAGCACATTATCAGTTACCACAAAATCAGGACATTCATACTCACTAAATTTATAACGTTAGATTACAATTAATGGGCATTAAGCCAGAGTATGAACATTTCTCACATTAGAATATGAACGTTTCTCACACAATGATCTCTTGGGTAGGGGTGTTCAGAAAAACCCACGAACCTGTGAATCGGACCTGAACCGTATAAACCGAACCTATAAATAAGGTTACCCGAACCAAACCTAAAAAATTAAGTTCATGGTTCAGGTTCAGGTTTCTAACTTGCGGTTCTAGGTTAACCGAACCTAAACCGAACTTATAGCAGGTTAACCGAACTAAATCTGATTTATAGGTTTAGGTTTAAACCTGAACCTGAAACACCCAAAAAAACCTATCATATATTTAGATATAATTTACAGAAATATTTTATTGTTAACATTTTAATTGATTATGTATTTTAAAAAATAAATAAATTGAGATATGTCTTTAAATCTATTATGTATATACATAAAATAAATAAAAATCTTTTTATATTGCTTATAATTTTATTATCACATCATAAACTAAGAAGTATTTTCATTCAGATGTGTTAAGTTTTAACTGAAGTTCACACCTAATTTTTTTATTGCATGATATCCAATATTTATAAATGTAGAGTGAAATAGATCATAAGAAAGATAAGTTGATCAAATTTTGGATGTTGATCAAATTTTGGATGGATTGAAAAATTCCAAAGTCACATGTTAAAGTCATTACATCTATATATCACATACATAACTACAAAAGAACATATAAATCTATATAGTATTTGCGTAATATCAGATAAAATAAGTCAAATATGTGAATGAATTGTTGGGGAAGAAACTAATATCTTCAAGGTCATTTGTTGAGTCTCTGTTCAGCATGAACAACTCTTCAACGAATGGCTCGATCTAGGTTTTGCCTCCAGAGTTGTTAGCATCAGCAGTAGATAAAGAATTAAAGAATGGGCATGTAGCTTCATCGATGGCTGTTATTGTTGTGTTATATTTAGCCGTTATTAAACGATAATCTTGAACATTACTATTATAAGTAACAACTAATGCATAACAATCAATACTTCTACTTCAAATAATAATTAATATGTGTTAAAGTTATTAATCGAAGTATTAAACTATTAATAGAAAAAATTCATTGACTAAAATAATAGAATCATTTAGAGAATAATTAAAGAAATTAATAAGTGTAAAACACATTTATTAAGAAATCCTAGAATTTTAGTTTTTTAAGGCATTTATATTAGTTTAGAGATTTATGAGATATTATAAACATTAAACAAACAAGTAATACTGATTCTTAAAAATATTTAATATAGTTGGTAATAAATAATAAGCATATAATAATATTGTCTTGTACAAATACAAACATAGTTTTATTTATTAGAAATAGGAAGGAATAAAAAATGAGTTGATTTAGTAATAGACTATGAAATTGTATTTTTTTATACGGCTGCGCTTTTTATAATATAATATTTGAAATTTTAAATATGATATCAATTACATTTTCTTCACTAAATTGCAATAAGAAAAATGATACTTTTTCTTGTGTTTATTAGTTATTATTATTATTATTTATTTTAACATGATAAAATAAAATTTAATAATATTAGAAGAATAACACAATTAATCTTTTATCAAATATCACCATTGAAATTGAAAGGTTTTTCCCTCCATGAAAACAAAGGAAAGGTTTTTTCCTACCATAAATGAACCTTTTAGAAGTTATGAGCTCTGCACATCGCCGTCCAAAGCTACGATATCTCATACTATCATACAGCCGTCAGCCGTGGTTCTGCCACTCTCTCCCAGGTGATCACCGTTAAGGGTAAGTGAAAATAACATTTGTACATAGAAATTTGATGTAATGAGATGTTAGACTTTGAGGATGTATTAGTATTACCATAGCTTTGTACATAAGAAACAAAACCATAAGAACTGTATTACCATAGCAATTGACGACACGTAATGAACTGAGACATTATGCAGATTGCAGAGTAGACATGTCCATAGCTCCATACATATATAATATATTTAGATGTCTTTTCACCTTCAAGTTGTGAGATGTTATGCAAACTGCAGAGTAGAAGTCTTTTAGATCTGTCTTTTCGCCTTTAAAGTGGTAGAACTGAGCTAGCTCCTTTAATCGGTTCATGTATAAAGCTGCATCACTGGCTAGTCAACTTTAAGTTGGAACTTAGTGCACTGAGTTGGTCTTTTATTAGTCAGAGTGAGCTTCTGAACTTGCTCGATTGGTTTTTTACATAGGAACTTAGGAAGTACTCAAAGCTTATATCTTACTGATTTTGTGTTGCCAATAACCCAATGAATGAGTTATTTTGTTATGACTTTAACGAAAGAAAAACATCATAACTTCAGCTTTACAAAAATGCTTCTTTGATTATCTAAATATATATGAAGTTTTAAACGTAATTAAAAAGTAATAGAATAAAAGAGTCGATCACTAAAAAATTACAAAATTTGTGTAAAACTTTAATCTGAAGCAAACTTTAGTTTTTGATTAAAAAGGTTTATACTTTGTAGAACGTTTTCTTTTCAATATCCCAAATTATTCTTTTTTATCATTCATGAAATTTACAACTATAAAAGCTTTAATTTTTTATTTTTTTGATCAGGTGTCAACCTCCATGGACTGCACTAGCAATGCACTATCATTGACTCACGGAACGGAACTAATGGAGATACTTCTCACTTCTTAAAGCGTTGATGGTGTTGACATGGCTTCTATAACAACTTCTGGTAATCTCCAAACACCTGATTCTAATGCATCAAATCTCCCTAAGCCTCCTACCACCTCTTCAAACAAGAAACGATCTGGGGCTTGGTAACATTATGCTAAGTCATGTGAAGCTAACGATAAAGTTGGTGTGTGTTAATACTGTAAGAAATCTATTTCTTGTAAAAAGAATAATGGTACTACCAGCTTGATCAATCACTTGAATAGATGTGTTAAGTATTCATATAACAAGCACAAAGAACCTGAAAGTGGACAAAAAACTATAGAAGGAGCAATAGTAGAAAAAGTGAAGATGGCACATCACGTAGAATGATAACATAGATGTTTGATCAAGAAAGATGTAGGAAGGCACTTGCTAGAATGATTATTGTTGATGAGTTACCTTTTCGTCATGTAGAGCAAGAGGGGTTTCGTGATTTTTGTGTAGATATCCAACCAAAATTTAAAGTTCCTTCTCGCACTACAGTGACTAGAGATTGTTATGCACTTTACTTAGAAGAGA